>VOMN01026884.1:0-14510 GCA_014899125.1 Orchestia grillus | reverse complement strand
GTTACTGAAGCGCTGCTTTCCCTACTACTACAACTACAACAACTATTTCCCAGGTGGTAACCTTTCTAATTGGCTGACGCTAATTACCCAAGCAGTAAACTTTTTAATTTGCTGCACAAATTCCCTTGATGATATTCTTCTCCATGAGCTATCATTGATTCCGTGGAGAAGACCTTTCTAATTCGCTGTCATTTATTCCTCAAGCGATAGCATTTTTTATATGCGGTCGCTAATTCCCCTAATGATAACTTTTCTCAGATGTCGCTAATAACTAACAAGTAAAGCCTCAGACCACAAAGGAACAAAATAATACTTCAGACAATTACTCGAGACAAAGTGACATCACTTTCCGGGAAATACCAAGAAGTATTGCTGCGCCCTGCTGAGCGACTTCAGACGGTGTCCACACAAGTCCACAAGGTAGGTTGCCTTCACTTCCCTACTATGGGCGGGAACATTTTTAAGGCCTTTAACAAGTGGAGAATAAAATTCGATTATAGTCAATAAAAGAACCTGAGAGATTATCCCATATAACGAGTTCTGAAGATGATGAATCCGTTCAGACACTAGCTGCAGAGGATTATTGGCCATTACACGACAGATCAGAAAGATGGATGTCCACGTCATTTACAGGGGATGACAGATTTAAAGGACGAAAGTCGCGTGAACTGCGAGATAATTCTAAGGTAGGACGTATTCTTATATGAATTTGCTATTACACTGATAACTACGTCAGCAGTTCTTTACAAGAAACAAACTCCACCATTCTTATGAGATATTGTGAAATTCATTTCTTACTCAGAAGAACGGCGGAAATTCAAATGAAGTTGTAAGAATTGTTTTGGTAGTTGATGATTTTCTCGAAGTAAAATAAATTAGCGCAAAATTCCTGAGAAAACGAATTGCATTTTCAAGCAAATGAACTCTTGATGCCATTTATGATTCGTGCAAAACAGCAACTCTCACGAGATTATGTTCCACAAGAGCAATGAACTTTCAAGATGAAATAACTGTTAGTCGAATGCAAGTCGTGAACAAAAGTCCAGTTGACTTGGGAGGAAAATTGGCACTTTTAGCTCCGGACTTTGTGCTCCCAGCGGTAGAAGTTTGGAAGCCTTGTGTTGTGCAGCAGTTGAGGCAATCAGAGGGGCTTGCATGTGCAGATGAGCGCAGTAATTGGTCGAGGCTGCAAATGCACGTCTGGGCAGCAGCTCTTATGCAGCAACGGCCATGTTCAGCTCGACGGCAACCGCCACGCGAGCTATAATTAAGACAACAAAGACCGAGACTATGTTCGCGAAAATCATGCCTTCTTAGGCTATGATCACCAACGCCACGATCACGAAAGCCCCCACCAAGACCGCCCTTAGCACGGAAAATGGGTATACTAAAAATGATGCCTAAAGTACTTTTGTTCAGATTTGTTTAACAATTGTACATGCTAAAACAACGATTCAAATTATCTTAATATCGGCAATATTTTTTGCACAAACAAAATTTACGAAACAAAGTTCATGAAAATTTTGATCAAGACATCAATGATTTCGAACAAATGGCGATCAAATGAAAACAACTTTGTTGTATCATCAAAAGCATACATCACAATTCCTCAACTAGGTGATCATAAGCACGAAGCTTATAATAACGGTGATCACGCAAGCAGGAGTCATAATGAATAAGAGTACACTCTAGAAAAATTGGAAATGTTCTAATTTCATCTTATTGACTATATAGATGGAATCTGTCACAAAGATCACGTTTTGACAAATACTATTTTAGCGTTGTGGCATTTGATGGCCAAAAATTTGATAATTCGTATGATAATGCCAGTGCTAATGACATCTTTATGAGGGTCATAGAGCAGAGCTAAATATCTAGCTGATCTCGTTATAGCACTATGTAGCATCAACGAAGGTGGAATACGCATGCACGTCTAATGTTCCTCTTCATTTATTTTGCCAGCAGCCGTTCACTTCATTATCGCTCCGACTGGCGTATTTTCGTTCAGCTATAGACCTATCTGGCTTTACATGCCATGAGTGCATTCTTAGAACCTCATTCCCGCACTGCCTTCTTATGGTGCGAACGTATCGTACTTAACGAAGGTATTTTGTCTTTCATTGCTGAAGAGTTCTGGTGCAAGTGTCTCCCCAAGCTGTTCTGATGCCTGTTGCTCGTGATTGAGAAATCCTCACTACAGTTTTGTAGCTGTGGCGGAAACTGTAAGCGAACAACTTACTAGTCACTCCCTCGGTACGAACTGCCTCTTACTCGTGTACTTACCAAAGGTAGCAACCATTTTTATACTAATTCTTCGATTTAGGGACCCTTGTTTTGCACATGAGAAAATATTAATTTGGTCCGTCTTGTTACCACCGACGACATTATTTGTAGATTTAGGGCCAGTCCTTCACGTGTTTACTTAGCAGAAGAGTAATACTGTTACCTTAGCCTCGCAACATAAGAATTGAAACTTTTTCCGGAGAACAGCAGACAATAAATATTTGAACTGTAGACCGGCAACACTGAAAACGACTTCGCAGCTACGGCTATCTTCCGTTAGGTAAATATGCGCGAGTCATTCATGCAAGGCTATGTAAATGTCTCTTTATAGTTGAAAGCAGCCTGCATGAGCTAGTAGCACTTTATTCATTTTGAATGAGGAATAATTTTTTATATTCCTTTGACATTAATGTAGTCGTAGTCAGCCAACTAACAAGCAGCAAGCGCAAGCCAACAATATTCAACAATTCACTCGTCCACAATGAACAAGAATTGCAACGTATAATCCTGGCCAGTCCTTAAAATACGAAGTAATCATTCAAAGGCTTTTCAAGCTGAAAGCTTGTTTTGAAGAAGTATAAAAAATCGTTTTTAACGGTTGAGTATACAAACTCTCTATACGGACTTACACTCCAACACACAGTATTGCTCAAACTTCTGTACAACACCGTGGGCAGGTGCCAAGCTGTCCACCTGATTGCATTTTACAGCTACTTCTTTAGATAATGATGTATCTTCGCCCATATATTTTACGCCACTCAAACTCGAGCAACACTTCAAGAGTGCGTCCTTTATGTGTCATCAGAGCCTGGCTTGAGGAGAATGCAGCTCTTTCTGGCGAGGTAGACTACGCCACTTTCACAGCGAGTCGGCCACTTACGCAGTAAAAAGCTAATTTTATGGCACCCGTTTAGTTGACAAGTGACACCTAACATTGTCGCTCTGCTGGTCTCCCAGCCAACAATTGATTCAAACTTACGGGTGGCTCTCGAGCGCATACTACGAATTGCATTCACAAGATCGTAAGTTTGTTCATTAACTCGGGGCTTCGTATGTCGTTGAATTATCAGATTCGCTTCCAATTTGAGAAAACATATCAAAGTGCATAGCGATATTTGTGAATGAGACGCTTTTGAACTGTTGTAAAATAATCTCATAGAGTAGCACGCTGTTAACATCCAGCCCAGAACTGATCAATTTGAATCGCCTTAAACGTTCGCAAGCTCATTGCCTGCTCAATTCCAGATGTGGTTCTAATGTTCAGTAGAAAGTGTACTCCAGGGTCCGAGCTGGTGGTGAAGATTTAAATTTTTTCTAACCTTCGGGTGGGTGACTTGGTGCATTGATCACTTTATCTGTGACAAGAACGCGTAAGATAACAGAGGAATCTGAGACGACTTCTGACTTTAATTCTGGAGGATCTTAATGCAGTTGACATCTGTTGCTTTCTTACCAATGAACACTAGGACGGCAAACACTCGAAGTGTTTTTAGTTTGAGTGTTCGTATTTGAGCGACTACGCGCAACTCAATAACGCACTTTTATGGCTTGATGTTTGCTTCATATGACTTGCACTGCATCATCTAAATCAACTTTCAAAATTTACGCTACTCTAAAGCAGGTTTAAGAATTATTCCACAACAGAATCTACTTTGTCGTTTGGTATCCGAGTTTTCTATTTGATATAAATGAAATTACGTAGACATTATCGTTTAAAAAAATACCTGAGGTAAGACAACTGTAACAAAAAAACTTCAAGTGTAAAATGCAGTCGTAAGTGGGACACGTACTTTTTAAAAACAGGACTAAGTCGTATTAATGTAAACGTAGTTATTTAGCTTAACGTGTTGTTCAGTGGCGACTATGCGTGTGAATGAATGACAAGGCGTTAATAAGTCGACAAATATACAAAGAAACTTCACCGCCCCGTCGTGCGCTGCCCGACGGGTAACGAACTCTAAGAATGCAGCCAGTCCCTTTATTTGTCGGAAAAAAATGTATAATCAGATCTAGGGGTTGGGAGCCAACACGTTGTTTACTCAAGTGGCCTCGAAACTAAGCCTGAATTTAAACAGAATATCTTGACTGACGAACCTATACCTCAATCTTGCAAATGCAGCTATCGGTATTATTCTTGTTTGTGATGAAATATCGACACCTGTACGAGTATAGCCCCGTGCACTCTACGTCATAGTCATAGCGATAATATCAACCACCAAGAATATCCGTGTTCAAACTGGAAACTCAGCCACGATGGTGAAATCACCCAGAGTAAGCTGGTCGAACAATAAAAACTTACTTGGTGCAGCGTAACGGCAACGAAATTAGGAAGAAAACTCTGAGCCTCTGTAACAGCATCTGTTTATTCAATGTGGGGTGCAGCGTACACCAAAGAAGCAGCACTTGCATCGCGCAGCACGCGGAGATGCGCGCTCCACATTCAAGTCAGCGCGATACTTTGTACGAGCTGCTTTACAAGATGGAAGCTGGACGCACATGAGCGTGTTGCTTCTGTTCTCATGAATGCAGGCCTACACACCGACGCGCTCTGACGAGGCAGTAGCTGCACGGCCCAGCCGTAGGTCAGCGCAGAGTGTATTTAAAGATGGTCGTGTGGCAGAGACTAGAGGCTGAGGCAGGGTACATCGAGAATTATTTACGTGATAGCATTGCTTCAAGCCTACTGTGATATGAAGAGAATGGAGATTCACTGATATGAAAAAATACTTTCGGTCAAAATTTGGAAGTACAAATCATTTTTGTTAGCCATTAATTGTCATTTGATAGTGAAATGTTGGACAAAACTGAAATACACTTAAAAACGGAGTATCAAACCAATTATCATTTCGTATTGAAGTAATGTTGAAAATACGGCCGCAATAAATTTCTAGATTAAACAAATGAACGTAAATAATGTAGAAAAATCACAAATACAAATAAATTAGAAAGTTGATTCGACTAGATTATTAGTTATTTTAGAGTTCCATTTTCACCTGAAATGTGATTCAAAGAGAACGAAAAGAAAGTACCATTTAGCAAGGACTTTAGCAAACGTGGAATCTACGCTCAAGTGTTCCTACACAGAATTCCTTGCGAATAGAAACAGCGAGTTGAGAAGGTAGAAGAAAAAGGAACAAATAAACAGCGAAGAAAACATGAAAGTAGAAAGAAACGAAATGGACAGAAAAGATAAAGTCCCGAAGGCCTAGCCAGAGCTCAGGTAACCTAACAGTGTCCCCCCTGCGGACGTCAACCCTATAGCATAGGATAGGCAGACCTAAATAACCTAATCTTATTGCCTATGGTCTATCATATACCTCCTGAGGGGTATTATGCTACAAAAAGATTTTATTGTAACTAAAGTGACACCCGATTTTCAATTTGAATATTAACTCTTGTAAACGCAGGGATGAAATAAGTGCTTGCACAAACGTAATGCGCTAATGGATACTTCGATGGAGGGAACCCGTCATGGCGGCGGTAACTTTCTGTACAGTTTATTGCTGCATTCGTAACTCTCTCTGAAGGAGCTCCTTCTAAATTATTCACATAGATAAGAGTAGAAAAACGCGCGCCATATTTCGGGGATGAAGAAACATGGAAACTGAACCCCCACCGCCACATTTGGAAGAAATCAGTCTGTCTTAGCCTCATTACGGAGCAAACGTCAGATTTACGACAATTCCTGATGCCAAAACTCATATCTTGTGCCTTGTAGAAACATTGATGCAGGTGTTACAAGCTATCATATCAGACCCACAGCTGCCGCTGGGCAGATATATGGATGGGAGCTGCAGCCGTGTCAGCTCCCCAGCTGCGCAAATTACGTGCACTGCAGACGGTCGCATGTCGCTCTGAAGCGTGTTCGATATAACACTACGACACCGTTCCGCTGAAGCCTTTGCATTGCTATTGCAAAGTCTTGGTGCGCTGCATAAATTTGCCGTACGACACCCTGTTACAATAGCACCGATAAAGCATCACGTGTCGCAGATGTGGCAGTACTGGAGTGTGACTCATAGGAAGCGGAGTGAGTTAAGGTAACTTGCATAACTAGCGTGCATTTTGAGTACAAGTTCGTCTAAATGTAAATATTCCCCATTAAAATTGAACTCTACAGTCAAATTTCAAACGTATTGTAAGAACAAACCTACTATTTTGCATTCTATATCTTAAGCCGAATTCAAAGCTGCTATCCGCTAATTAGGAGTAGTGAACTCTTAAAAATTTACCGGGCTGCAAATTTCTCGGGCATTTCTCTTAGAAGTAGTATATAAACAAAACAATTTTTTCCTCTATAGAATCCATACTGCACGACAAAGGCGCTCAAAACTCGTAGGCATCTTCAGAAAATGACGTACGGCACATCCATGTAAGCGTAAGTAATTGCCCGGCAGTTCTGTGCCTAATACAGGCTAATTGCTTCAGCTGTCGACTATACATCATGCGCACGACAAGCACCACAGACGAACCTAAGTGAATATTTTCGTAGCCACTGAAGACAAGTTATCATACTTCCACTTTATAAATTGGTAAACAAAAATAGAAGAACGTGCTTGTGTGTTCCAGAACTTTCTAAATTTTCGAGTCTCTATATCAGTATGCAAAGACTAGAAGCAAATATCAGCCAGAAAGCGCATAAAATTTTAACTTACTCACATTGCTTTAATGAGAAAGAAATCATTTGCTCCGTTTGATTCGACTTATTTTACCTCACGAGACAGAAGTCTTCATTAAATGCTACATTATCAAGCCCATCAAGAGCTATTGGTACATAACAACGTTTTGTCGATAGCGAGTCTAGTTCAGAGCGGGTAATTGCTACAGAAACCGTCACCCATCGGAAGGACGAATAATGTAAAGAAACCTGAGCACTGGAGATGTCGAGCAAGACATATCTCGTCGAAAATTCGCTATGTGAGACTAATCAATTGCTATAATTATGTAAATGATGCAGCTCACAGTTCTTCTGAGATTCCTGCAAAAAAATCTTATGCTTTCTCCGAAACAGTTTCATAACTAAAAAAGTAGTGTAGCATTTGATGCAAGGAAGGGGGTTATTTCTTTGAAGCAATTTTCAATATCATCAGCATCATGGAGCTTAAGAGGACTTTGAGTTCTATCTTTATCTATCTCTATCTAAGAGGTCCTGGTTTTCTTGTCATTATTAGAAAATATTTTTAGACAAATGGTAAGAACTTAGAAATGACAGAGGATAAATCAATAAGTTAGCTTGAGATGTCAGTGGAGAGGCCTTCCAGGCCCTCCATCCCGAGAGCCTCCCTGTGCTGGGTCTGTGCTCTAGCTGCTGTAGCTCGGATGCCTCCTCGAATGGGAGAGACACGTCCGGCCATCGAATGGCACGTTTGGTCAAACAATAAAATACTCTCAGCTATTTTGCAGTTGGGACTCAATGGATTGTCAATCTTTGACGGCAGATTCAGGTTTTAGACATTAGGCACTCATTAAGGGACCTTCACCTGATCGTTCGTGATCTTGAACGTCGTCCATCTGATCGTTCAATGAGTACTTTTAGTTTGATATAGACGCTTGGCTCAACAATATAAAGATATAATTACTTGGAAACATGATCCAGTTGGTGAAATGAAGCAACAAATGTACCGACTGAAGGACTAAATTACTCTCGTGACAAGTCCACTGAACTAACCGGGCTATAGAAAGTACAATACCACCTAAGCATATCTAAATTATATCAAGAGAGAAATAAAATTAAAGGAGGAATGAACAGAAAGATGCAAATATTGCTCATTTCGCATGCGTGACATCTGTTACAGGGTATGCTCAACAAGAGCGAAAAAGGTTAAAACCAAATTCATCCTACTAAGCTGCCAAAATTAAATTTACAACAGGCTATAGCTGATTGCGATCTTATTCAGCAGTAAATAAGAATGGCTACCTTTTACGAATGCTGATTTTCTCATCTTTGATTGGGGCGTACACAGCAACGAAGCATCAAAAGTCACCGAGGGGAGCTCTGAGAACTTCCAAAAGCGAATGACGATGCAGCAGATGCATATGCTCAGAAGCAGTTCCTTTCAGTACTTTTGCACGATATGCTTTTTATAATTTTGTTGTGTTCAAAGAGATTCGAACTAATTACACTAAGAAAGTCTCTTCAGTGTCATAATGACAAAAACACATGAACGCTCTAGGTACAGCGGTTAACTTTTTAACACTAAAGTAAGTGACTACCGAATGATTTTGATTTTGATCAACAAGAAAAATTTTTGAAGTCATATTCTGATGACTAAAGATGTTACGTTCGAAAACGAAATTAGCTCCTCAATCATGAAGAGTTTCATCAACGGAAAGTAGTTTCCTGTGTAAAATGAAGTATTTCAGAGTGTGATTCATCTAATATAATTTACCGAAATGGTAGCCATAGTTGTTCGTTCTTTTCAGAATTATAAAAACCTTTCTATCCTTCCGAATTTTTACTAGAAACGAATTATTTTAAGCTCGGGTTCTACGAATTTTATCTGCTTAAACAGTGTGTGAGAACGAGACTAGGTGATTGTTCAAAATCAATCGAATGTGCACCCGATGACCTCAGCACCATTCGGTGATAGACAAATTCGCGTCTCGAGCATGCGTGCTTCGAACTATTATTATTACATTTTGGATGCCACATATTGCCTAAATGTTTTAACTTTTTCTCATGATCGAAATGAAACCAATTGAACAAGTATATTTTGATTAATCTGTAGGATTCTGTATCGTTTGTTCAGAAACCTCACCCAAAGTGACCAATATCTCAATTTCGAAACGAATACAAGGTTCGACTTATGTGTGCGCAACAGGAGCTGCTGAGCAATGACACACACTGAATATTGACATGGGAATGTCTCCTACAACATCTGTAACTTTCACATGGCATTTTTCAGCATGAATAGCTTGAAATTTACACTTTACAGATTTCTCCACTAAAAAAAAATAAATTCAAGAGATGAACTAACATACGTCCAAATTTCGTAATACGATGCGTTTTGAATGCACAGAAAAGATGCTATTCATTTCTTAATCAAACCTCTTTACACTACAATAGTGGATCAAAAATTGGGAGCGTCAGTAGTAGTGAGGGGACCCCAGAATGAGCAGCACAACTTCTGCAAGGCTGCGTGCCGCGAGGCCTCCGCTGCGTCCAGTGGGAACTTTCCCAATTACTATTGTGGCAGTTGCGCGCGTGCCAAGTAGTGCGGCAAAATTGCGGTAGGTCTTATTCGCCAAATGCTCTCAGTGTTACTCTGCTAATTCTCTACTGAACTGTCTACAATGCATAAACATTCATTCTCTAATCTTAATGAAATCTTCGCGGAAAATGTTTCATTTCCACGTCTCTGTCTGAGATACTTCTTTTAGATAGCTCTGTAAAACTTGGGCTTTTACGCCAAGCGATGTATAGTGATCGTTCATATATTTCTGAAAAGCCCTATATATGTAAAAATCCATTCGTCCAGCGATAAAAAGAGTAAGTGCAGTCGAATCAGTTTGCTTCAAAGCTTTTCTTTTAACATTGGGAATCTTCACTTCGTTTTTCAAGCTCTTCTATTTTATTTGCAAAGTAATTGCTTCAGTGAACAAAGCCTACAATTTTTCCTCTAGTCTGGAGAAGTGCATGAATACATTCAAGCTAGCTTACTCAACCCATAGCCTTCGGAATTGAAGTTATAATTTTATAACATTGCAGATTATTTTGCCATTCAAAGCATAGCCTTCACAGGTTTGAACTTATACTCTTCATGCATAGAAATATAAACTACATGCTCAATATTACTCCGAAAACTACCCTTTTGGAATTTCCCACAGCGTTCTGCAAGAAATTACATTCCCCTGTTTTTTAACGTTAGGTACGCTGTAGTAATACTCTCTACCCGGACACTTATTCACAAGGCACTCTCTGCAATTGCATTCGTCGTATTGACTACACAACAATGCCCATGGAACTTATGATCATTCTACGCCATTATTAGTGGCCCTCTTCAAGCAATCAACGTACCAAAAGTCAAAACGCTGTCGCTTCTTACGGTTGTCAACAATAGGCTACCAGATCGAGCCGCCTTCAGGCGAGCGTGTACCAGCAACGATCGAGTGCACTAAGTTCTTAACATTTGCATGTGCAAAAGTTTACGATATTTTTCAAGTTTGGTATGAAAGCTTTCAGTCCACTGATCTCAATTACTTCTGGTTTAGAAAATACGTAGTATAATATTTGTAATGTTGAATAACGAGGTCCAATACTTATACAGTAAACAAATTTTAACTCAAGGTTCGTTTCGGTGAAATTAACCCATTTTACTCTCTGGACTCATTCCAAAAAATGCCTAAGATACAAGCTTTGTACCGAACTCGAGCGAAGACACTAGGAATTTCATTAATCATTGCGTTGGCGCTTTGATGCATGCATCACAGCAGACGGACAGAATTTCGTACAACTAATGCGAATACCTAACCTATCTTCAAACTGCAGCGCTCATTCATAATAGTAGAGTTGTTCTGACTTTGATTACTTATTTATCTATCTACTCGCTCTAACCTTCAAGTCTCCGAAATTTTAGGACATGCCTCCATAGAGTAAAATGTATATTTCACTGAAATGAAACTTGTGCTAAAGTTTGTTCAAAGAATCCTGAAATACACTGTATATGCACATTCAACCCATAAATTTTGTTGAAATATACTTGGAGTGTGTAAAAAGTGCCTGAGGTTTGAAAATTTTATTCAAATAAGCTCCCTGGACAAAAACTTGGTCACTCGCTACTAATATGGTGTAGGATTTTCAATTTTAGATCACTTGTGCATCGACTGATCTCCCTGCACCACAATACGTGGACGATTATCTTCAACGCCTAACTTGTTCCAGGTGTTCCCACAAATTTATGTTCGGTTTATGTCGGGAACGCAGCCGGCCAATCATGCCCTCAAACTGTCTTGCTCGAAAAACAAAACGTGATAATTTTTTTATCCGGGGAGCTCATTTAGTGGCGAACTAAAACGAAATTAGAATACTAGAACGTATTTTTGCGTAATCTTTAGTACAATTTAAATGGCTTTAAATCATATTTCATCGAAAATTTTTAGAGCTATCATCTTTCTAATTATTCCTTCTAGTAAAAGATCGTTTTTCTCTGTGCTAAGCATAAAACACCAGCTCTTCAACAGGTGAACTGCAATCGAAGTATGGAGCATTGTATCAGGAGTTTCTTGTTGCTGAAGGCTAGGTCAAGATAGAGACAAAATAAGCAGACGTCCGACTTGGCTTACTATCAAGAGCGCTTGTGACCGTTGTGACCACGCGCAGCTGGATGCGCGCTGCACATGCGTTCTCAGCTGTTGCTAGAGCAACTCGCCCCTGACGCGATGCGTCCGATAAACTTCCATGTTTTTTTTTGTGTTGTCCAGTCCGAGTAGCAACGATACCTTAGAGTAGAACTACGGGTCGGAAACTTTGGTCTTCAGCTCTGGCCATGGAGCCAAGACTTTACTCAACCCTCTACGGATGAACTTATTTCTAAAAAAACTAAATAATACGCGAAGAATCGTTTATATTTTTTATGCAGGTGTGTCACGTTTACCCATGTCTTGAACCAAAAAATAAGAATTCAAAACTTTACTAGAATAATCATGATTCTCTTCTGGAATGACAGCGGTGCTACAATAGGGTTGAAGCACACGAGTACACGGCATCGTAGGAGTCCCGATTCTTGCGGGTGAAGGCGACACACGAGCCCATATTCAGAAATAACTAATCAGTGAAATATTAGTGCTGAGTTTTGAGGAATTACTACACGAACGTAATGGTCGTGAGCGCTAATTTATCATCTTGTGATAAGCAATTCAAAATATTAATATAATGTGCAGAAAACACTGCAGAATCCAATTCGTTGAAATGAAAACTCAAAATTTTCAAGATAAAGTGTTTCCTCTGAGTAAAACAAAGATATGTAAACCGTTAAATTTTATTATGTTGGAGAAAAATAAAACTTAGCAGGAAAAAATACTTGTGAAGCATAGCGGGTGAGTAGCTTTTGCACGTGGATTGTTGGTTTGGCATATGAACATAGTCGTAAATACATTCGAGGATCTGAAGGCGCTCGAATTATTAAGGGATCGGAAATTATATTCCTATTAACCCCTGCTCTTCGTCCAGTTTTTCAAAGCAGCGGTTGAAAGATACTAATGAGCGGAGCGAATTATCTCCCGGTACAACATATATTAACACTTCAGCTGACATATTTGTATGCAGGGTAAATATTTGGATACATCCCTACAATATGGATACTGGACGTCCCTTATTCTAATAAATATTTTTATGCAGATGGGAGCTCATAAATTTTCCATAGGGTCTTAAAACAACGCTATTTATCAAGCTGTCCTCTTACTTGCAGAGGGCTAGAGCGCCGAATTTGCACGTATGGTTATTATAATAATTTGGACAAGCAGAACCCGCGAAAATTTCAAGGAAATTTAGATANCTTGAAAAGTGGCGAAGCGTGACGGAACGGTAGGTAGGTACGACCGTATTAATGGTATTATTATATAAAAATTATCAACACGCATTATTGTGAGTGTTTCATAATCATACATTAATACTTCCCAGTCTAACTTTTTCACCGGAACATCTATAATTAACTATAATTTGGCATAAACAAATATTTTTATCGATTATTTTATGAATTTATCGACGGGGCGTCGAAAAAGGTGGACAGGGTTAGCTCAATTTTCAGTCATTTTTCAAAAGAGTGTTTGGAATTTTTAAGCTAACAAGTTCCTGACTCATCTATTAAGAAGCTGAGAGAGTCAATTAAAAAGATTCAATGAGATTTTTCTCCGACGCTACCTTAACTAATGGTATTGAGATAACACTACAGGCCATCACTAAGACACGAGCAATTTAAAGCTGAAGTTGATAGATTAGACATCGAAAGCTCATTCAATTAAACGATTTGCTCACGCGCCACACCGGCCTCTTCCTGCGAGTGAGAATAAAAGGAAAAGAAAAATTCGTGTGGTGATCGAACATTCACCTCCCTGCAAGTCTGCAGGGCAAGCCGTGCCGGTCCTAAGATACCGAGGAATACCTCTGCAAATGCCGCGTCTGAACGGACCAGTGCTGACCATGGCCGCCAGTTTCAGCACACATGCCATGCGAGAAGTTCAGGAATCCTACCAACAAGCCCAAAAAGGCTAAGTGCTCAAACTCCAGCCGATTTTCAACGTACTTCCTGTTCCCTCTTTTTCAGCAAAATCTAATCCCGCTATCCTGAGAGAAGAAACTACGTGTATATATATATTACTGTGAAGACAGACTTGCTTCGATAGATGTCTTGGGACATGACTCAGTAAAGGAAATTGGTTATTTTCGTCTCTCAATTTGAGCCGAATGAAAAAAGACTAATGGAAGCGAACGTACGATGTAACGCGAATCTGTACTATACATTCATGCCTGATTGATTGGCATGAAGAATATTACAGACGGATTCAAATGTCTGCTAAGTCCTCACCATGAGTATTTTGTGTGCAGGATTTAACCCTGGCAAAATCAGCTGTTCTGTAAGATGACGTGGAAAAATGACCCTGTAGAGCCACAATTCTGTGAAACCATCATCTTTGAAGAATCTAAAATAGCACTGTAAAATATAAAACTCAAAAATAAACTCTTGCTGGCATGAGCACAAGAAAATGATGACGAATTGATTACCATTTGAGGAGGTCTCACTTAAGCTTTACCGTAATTTTCAGCGCGCAACTTTCGATGCCGTGCAACGTGGCTACTGAAATGAGCATGAACCACATACTACAGCTGGGGAACGATGCTCAAACGAGGAGCTCACGTACTCAAGCCCAAGGAAAAATATTTGTGCTACCAGTACAGTTTCTTGTAAAATGTTAATTGGAGATCAGATCAATAAAACTGCTAACTTGAAATATTTGAGAAGAAATCTACACTTTTGAGGAATGTCATGTGAAGTAGAAAATAACTATCGTTTTCTGTAGCCGAGTGTAGGAAACAATTTATGAAAAATGATCAGTAACGGTGCAGAAGCTAGTAGACGAATCGCACTAAGTTTTTTAATCCTCATTCACAGATAAAGATTGGAAGATTGTAAACTTTCTTGAACGATAGACAACTTGAAATCGTTCTGGCATCATGACGGCCAGAAGTGCATTATACGGGGTGTCCCAGAAAAAAGGAAACCCATTTTCAA
>VOMN01026877.1:0-35032 GCA_014899125.1 Orchestia grillus | reverse complement strand
GTTGTTTGCTGGAACCGATCCAGCGCTCTATGCAGGGGACGACTGCGGTTCGGAATGATTGCTTTGCACAGACCAATTTTGCAGTTAGGTAATATAAGTGAATTCGTTTAACTGCAATCAAGAATTTTTCTGTGCGCAGAGTTGAAAAAATCACTCATACCAAACGTAGCTCATCTTAGGGAGACTTTTGAGTCGGTGATCATTCTATGCATAATTCGGTACCTCGACTATTCTTAGTTATTGAACTGAATTTTGAAAATTTGAAATTACCTAAAACTAATTTAACGTCAGGGTTTACGGATCAATTTGAAACCGTTAAGCTTCAGTGTTTATAGCAACGTACACAGATGGTAAAAAATGAAGAGAACAGGCATGCGTGAACATTTATTCTTTGAACTTTGATGTTCATTTTCTTTCCTCTCATGTTTTGATCACGTACGCTATATTTAAATCATGAAAATTAACATGAATAACTTTCACGCTATTTCTGTTCCCTTTATTTTTATTTTTTGTCCCATAAGTTCCCTTCAATTACGCAGACTCCTAATCGTGAAATGCTTACACCGTCCGCTGCCCTCATTCGCTATGACAAAACTGTAATGAATTCCTCCAATTATTTCTTTTTAAATTCGCTGAGCATCTTAACATTGTGTCAGTCTGACTTTCAAGAATTTGTCGTATGTAAATTATTCTCCACCGGTCCAAAATAATCTATTTTACACCCTAAAATATAAAAGCAAAAGTTTTCTTTCTTCTGGAGGGGTGTTGGCTCAAGAATTCTTGAACGAATTTCGTCCGATTTCCACTTTTCAAAGCTTTCATTTAGTATTAGAAGTTTTAAAGACATTTCAATCGTTGATCGGGAGCTAAAAAACTAAACTTTATTTCCGCTCATTATTGCCTTGAACTACCGAATGCCATGTTGAACATGTAGGTCAAAGCCTTATTTTATACCCTAGTCTACATTTTCCTTCTATTAGCTTCTATCGCTTGGCGAAACCGTCATCGTGCATTTCACGATGCATAAGTAACAGTTTTAGCAACGAATGTGCTTGCATCACTGCGCTGTGCTAAAATTCTTCATATGATATTTCATATTCAAGTTTACTCCAATTCATTAATTTCTGTGGCTATCGAAATCATCTTTGTGTATTTTTTAATGCAAAACCAGCCTCGCCGTTTCAGCAACTAACACACCTGCTTCGCGGACTAGCCCTTCCAAGTTGAACCAGTTCTCTCCGACCGGTTTGACTGACATGTCAGAATTGTGACCACCACCTCTGCCCAGCCTGTTTTCAGCATGTGTCGCAAATACTAGATAGGCGTACGTGCTGCAACGCACGCTTCGTTTTGAAAACTATGCTGCTCTGGGTGACTATTGAGGGTTTTTGCGTCCGCATAAATTACGACGCCTATCTTGGTCTGGACGCTCGCTCGGGACCCAACTCCGACCTTGACCTATCCCAGACTCGCGGAGGTGCCACGATAGTTGTACATTTCGAGCGGTATGCACCTTTGGTGTGACTAGGATTTGCGCATTGCTCCTCGCTAATTGCCTGGCATGACTACCTCCGTGCTGCACTTCATCAACGATCAGCAGACTCCGCCTGTGGGAAAAATGTACTTACGAACGAGATTAATTTGCTTTCAGAGTATGTGCTCTGAGTGCGCGTGATTTATACTTTAATAATGCAGTGAGTTAGCTACAGACGCATGGCTGCAGTTTTTGTGAATTTGTGTCTCTTTTGATAGGTTCTGAATAGTTTTTATTCATGGAAATTTTTGTCTTCCGATGACACTATAAATAGAATAAAAATTCAATGGTAATTGACCTTTCCTAACTCACTTTATTCGGCGCACTAATAGAGAAATGTCTACATTTTTCTTATTTTCTTCAGTTGATTTCTCTGCAAAAATACTCTTTTACAACTTTAAACGAGAGTATGCACTCAAGTTTAGCATCGTTTCATGTTACAGACGAACATAATTATTTGAAAGATAGTCGTGAGATAAGCTTTCGTACACTGATCGCCCACTCGTTCAATTTAGGGCAGTTGAAAATTTATACTGATTTCGTGCCATGCATCCGGTACCAAGACAAAAACTGGGTGCGGGACGGTGTATTGTTCAGTGCTGTTTCAAGCGTGCTCACTGTAGCGCTGATCCACAGTGCCGCCCTAATACCCGTACCCTCTCTTGGGGAACGTTTTGGACACTCATCGAAGGCACCGAATGACATATGCGGTAGTGTCCATTTACGTCTGTCGCGTGGCAAAATTGTAATAGTACTTTTTCCGATTAACTGTAGCCTTGTATTATATTCTTTGTGTAGCTGCTATGATTTAAATTTTCAATTGGACTATGCTGTTTTCTCTTCTCTTCCACGCTTTCAAATAGGGCAAGAAGAGCATCTCACGATAAGTTCCTTACCTACTTCTTATCACATTTTCTCAGTTTTAGCTCAGTTACTGTGGTGCTGAAGCAACTCATGATGAAACATTTTATGTACCGATATGCTATGATAGTAATCCGAGTAATTCAATCTAATACTACATGGGAACTTACTAATTACGAGAATCCATTTTCGATAGAGTTAAAAAAATTTGTGAAGAAATTTTTAACGTACAAAGCACGTTCGCCTGACAACAAATCTACAAGTGATCACCACCTTTGTCATAGGTATGCCATCCTCTCATGTGATTCTCAGGTACTTAAGAATTTCAGCTTAGCACTTCAGTGTTTACTTATTTATGATAAATAAACTCAATTACGCTTCAGAATACGCTTTCAATGAGATCCCTAAAAGTGATGGAACTTTTCAGGGGCAGTGAGAAGAGATAATTAAAAATGGCCTTTGAAATACTGTTAAGAAATGTAGGTCTCTAATTTTGAACTAATGTAACGCTTTTGGAAGTAAATCGTTTGAAATTGTTGGTTTGATTTTGTAATAGTCTTGATTTTGTCTCATTTCTCTTCGTACATAGTCATTCACTCGTGAGATTTGGCATCGGTTTCATTGCCATTCATCTTGAGATGTTAGCGTCCGGATTTAAAAACTATGTCAGATATATTTTGAATACTTCATCGAAATAAATGTTAAATTTTTTCTTTTTGCGGGTTTTTTCTTGCTTGTTTTGATTTTGTTTGTTTGAGGAATTACCGGCATGAGGTTGCCTATATTTTCAATGCTTGTTTTTGGAGAACGAGTCTTGCTTGAGAACACGAATGCTCGTCAATAATATCAAATTGTCAGAAAAAGAAAACTGTAGCGTTTGAAACTTATGAAGAAATTCACAGCTTTTCATGGAGAGACCACACTGGATTTTTTTTTAAGTTGGGCTTAGTTTCCCCGCACCCAAATAGCGTGAGAAATTTTTGGGCATCGTAAATCGTTTTTGTGTCTCATGCCAACGGGCCAACGAGCTCACGTCAGGGCGAGGCTTGGGTCGCGTACGGTCACGTACGTAACAGGTCTGTGCACCTCACCCTAGTAGGTCAGCACCTCTAGACGACTTTTGTCCCCAAAAAAGTCTGTCTTTTTCTTTCTTACACTCCCCAAAATCTGACAAAAATACTCAAAAGGTCATATAAGATGGATTAATGTACAAACGCGTGTACTCGTATTCATTGAAGCGTTGAAAGCTCGATCTGGCTGAACCTATTTTTACTTTCACCTTAACACTCGAGCTGAAAGAAAGTGAAAACGATTTGTTTTTGTCGTGTTTAATGGAGTGCGTGCGCGACGCTTACTTTTACCTAATTAGATCAGGCCTTTAGGGAACCTCATTGACGAGCGTCGCCGCCCTTCTCAAGTGCGGAACCGGAACGCGCGGCGTGATCGTGCCGGGATATCATTGTTATGCCAAGTTGATCATGATCGGTTCGAATGGACGCTTCTAGAAACTTTTCATTTTCTAATTATATCAGTAAAATCCCAAAATAGGAAAAATAACGTTAAAATCGTTCCGCGAATGAAACCTGTCTTAGTGACAGACGGTATCAAATTTGTCTATGAAGCTATGTTATGATCTAAAAGGAAAATTTAAAGTTTTTCAGCTGATGAAAATATGGAAGCTGTACGGTGCTCCTTACACAATTGTAGTTGTTATAACACCATTCAGATGGCTTTTTCTCGCATTCAAATTAATTCCTATGTTTGATTTTTTGAACAATCATTCCGGCGGCATTATCTTCACTGCTATTACTGTAGTTTTTTTGGGATCATGAACCGCATTGTATTGAGGTCCCATGGAGTTTATGTGTTTAAGTTTAGGTCTTTGCTATCTCAACGATGGTGATTCAAACGGTCTCTTGGCTGCTCAACTTTTTAGATCTTTTGGCAACCAGAGAAGTTTTTATTCCAATTCTATTTTTTTCAACAAGACTTTTCTTTCAAATTTTTCCGCGTGACGGATGTTTCATGACTTTTTCATCATTGAAAGATGATGACTCAGTAGGTTCTCAATAGAAGGATTTTCTTTTGCATTTGATAATACCCAGATGCTTGCATAAAAGATCTTTTTACTGGAACTTTTTCGCAGTTCAGTGAAAGGGAGGTATCGTTCATTGGTCTTAATTAGAGATTATTTCTCTCAGGTACAAGATTCTTACAAAATAATTCCGTGAAGCGATTGAACGAATCAGTTTGTCTTACATTTTTTCATTGATAATTTCAGATGTTTTTCGTGAAAACCCACAGATTGAACATTCTCTTTTGCAGAATGAAATTCGAAAAAGTTTCTGTCTAGATTCCCCTCTTGATAGTCATTTTATGAGTTGGCAACGAGAGACAAAATAACAGACCCGGTGTGCAGTGACCTGCTTCTTGCTGGGGAGCGTCAGTGTTGACTATCACCAAGACGAGTACAACTTTCCCGCTATATATTATTAGGACAATTTAGCTTGCTTGGTTGATCGGTTGATCCCTCCGTCCGTTTCTCTGTCACGCTCTTAAGGATTCTGATCGAAGAAAATTCCCGGGCTTGTATTCCTAAACTAATAGAGAGACTGTCAGATAAGGAACTCCGTATCAGTGATACTAAAAATAATATTATTTCGAGTCAGAGATACCGTAAATAAGTGGGCGAAATTAACACAATTTGCCACCGCTATTTTTGGCATGGTGGCCTCACTAGTACATAATATTGAATATCAACACAACTTACAACGAACAAAATATCAGTTTGACTTATTGACAGTTACTGAATCCTAATGTACCAGCGATATTTTTCATTCTTCTTAAAGGGATGCAAAAACTCATCCAATTTTTAAAATAGTTCCTCTCAAGAAAAACTATAACAAAATATATGTTTTCGGGAGTCCTTATTTACGAACCTAATGCTCTTTACATACATGTTGATTATGGATAACCTTCGGTCTGACAGGAGCTACCCTCTGAGGAGACCTAACGGCCGTATTCAGGCCAAATTGGCTCCACGAAATACGAAATCTTGCACTCAAAAAGTGTAATTTCATCATCGAGTTCAGGTGTAGTTGATGGCATGAAACATCAGTTCCTTCCATTCAAATGGAGCGAGAGCTATACCCCGACATCACAGTGTATTTTTCACTTGAAATTATCTCGCTGTTTTCCTGATACTTGAAAAAATTACTCTTTTTAAACCGAAATTGTCGCTTGTTGACGTTTGGGGTGAATTGAATTTTATCAGAACGGTAGCAGAGTTTTGAGAATCCCTACGGGTGCGCTTGTACCAGTAAGGAGGAATTGTTTTCGTGCAGTTTGTTTTTTGCCCGAGGTATGTCACTCCCGTACGATTTTGCTGCAAACAAAATATCTGAATTATAAATTAAACGTTAACACCCTCCTGAGACCCCAACGGAAGATGAATCTCTGTGTAACCTAACATTCTCGTTTTGACATAAATATTCTCTTCGCTTGACTGATTATCGGGATTTTTAATGGACCCATTTACAAATGTCCAGTTACATAAGCTATTCTGTAATGTATAATTACGATAGTATCGATGTTCAAGAAATAGAAATCTTATCACTTAAAGCTCATAATTTCTTTTCTTTCAGTTAGTGTTCATTCTACCGAAGTATCTGTCTCCATAAAGTGTGTGACTCTATCTTCGAACCAAAGTTTTAGACTTTATTTTCGCGCACGCAAACTTCCTAAGCAAGGCTCTTAAATAAACTACTGGTCAATACAGTATCAGAACAATACACACTAAACAATTTTTGGCTCTAGAACATCATGTAAATTATTTATTCCATCGAATAGTTGCGCCGTGAACTTTCTTCACGTTTGAAGATGTGCGCCATACAAGTTCCATTATAATGATGAAGATGATCAAGGTGATAATGAAAATGATGATGATGTTGAATAAATACACAAAGGGCATAACTCAGGTCCGTCTATTTGTCTTTTGGTGCCAGTTGCCCTGAGGTTAAACATTCAAGTCAGATATACAACGAGTATTTTGCTGCTTTTTTGCATACAGCTACATGCAAGCTGCAAAAGTTTACTGCATAATTGCTTTCGAGCCAAATGCTACGAGGAGACCCGCCTCTCTCAAGCTGCATCCTTTGTTTGGAAACAGACATGGGATTGTTTTTGTCATGAGAGAGAGGCTCGCTGGAGCCCTCTGGCACTCGCCAGTTTTCGTGTTTGAAACTCGACCGAATGCAAATTCAGCGGAAATATTAGAGTAGACCTGCTAGATTATTTGACGGTTATTCTTAGTGGAAATATACTTCAACTGCAGTCAAATAGAAATTCGACCTAAATGTGTATACTGAAAACGTGATGCATTATGGCACGAGTGCAAGCGAAGTGATCATGTTTGAAAAAAACAGTTTTTTAAATGCAATTTCATTTTCTCAATTTACAGTGATTCATGTGTGCATAAAAGGTTCACTTCCTTCGTTAAATGAACCAATTATTAACATGCGTTCGAAGTTTGATCCTTGATCATAACATCCGTAACTCAAAATGTGACAGCAACGGGTTCGTAAGTTTCTATTTAGACCGTCCTGGGTGCTGGCCGGCGGCTTGTGCCACCACTTCTTTACTTTTTGCATCTCCTTATCAATGCAATGATGTTGCAGCGTCACCGTTCGGCTCATGTAAATCAGCCAAAAGTCATGGCCGTCTATCGATTTAAGAACCAGTTTCTTGCCCTTCCATTCTAAAATCAGTTAAATGAAGAACCATGTTTAAATAATTAATATTACAATGTGCTGGTTGATAATTAGCAGATAATTAGTGCAACGACCTGTTAATTCAACGTACTCTATGTTCTTTCATACCAGGTGGAATATCAGAAGGCAATTTTCTATTTCTATGTCCCTGATTTTTATTGCTATGTCCCTGACCTTTACTAGAATAAGTAAGGATAACTATTACTCTTTCGCAGTAGGTGGTATCGTGAGCCAAGGGGAAGGAGAGAGCACTGAGAGGAGCTCTGGATGCCTCTGTGCAACACCTAATGGGGACACATAGCCCTGTGACTCAGGGTAAAGTTGTTCCAATGTGTTCAAGAGTTTTTGTCTCATGTGACATTTCCTGAAAGATCTACAGTGACAAGAGTGGGGCTATTTTTTGAGGCCAACTAAAGCGCCTCGAAATCGTCGTTATTTTCTACTTGAAATAAATTGAGGTGCTCTTCCCTACGAATAATATTGATGAATTTAAATGATACTAAGGTAATGAAAATATTCTTATTTTTTCCTTCGATATTTTTATCATGTGGAAATTAAACTAACGTTCGATTTTCTCGACTAAAGCTTCCAAATCCTAAGTATTATTGAAGTGTATTGTCTTAGTACTAGAACAATGAAATAACGTTTCGTCGAATAATTTTTCGATTTTCTTTCGGATAACTAAAATTTCACTTAAAATTTTAAGCTTCAACCACGTTAACGCTTCCTAAAACTAAATACCATATTTTCCCCGTTTTTTACAGTGAGTTCAGCCAAATAGGGACCTTTTTTCAGCAAGTTAAACGCTCATGGAGAGGAGTGAATCCTTCACCATAGCCAGCACTCCTGACACTCCTCCCTCATGGGCCGGGCTAATTAGGCCTGCTGTGTGGCAGCGCTGAGTAGACCTGCTCAGCAAGGGATCTGAGTAGACCTGCTCAGGAGAGGATCTGAGTAGACCTGCTCAGCAGAGGATCTGAGTAGACCTGCTCAGCAAAGGATCTGAGTAGACCTGCTCAGCAGAGGATCTGAGTAGACCTGCTCAGCAAGGGATCTGAGTAGACCTGCTCAGCAGAGGATCTGATTAGACATGCTCAGCAAAGCATCTGAGTAGAGCTGCTCAACAACGGAGAAGAGGGTCTCACCTAAAGAAGATTATTTTCGGTGTATATGCGTTGCGATATTGAAGAAATATCTCCATTTTTTCATAGACCATCAGTAATTACTGCTTTGTTCTACCGTTCTATTCATTATGAAATATTTCTAAGTCATGGGTTATTTAGTCCTAACATTTTGGTGTAAGCCCAAAACCAGACATTGCTTGCATTACAACTTGACCCATGGAGACTTTTGAAAATGAGAATCATCGTTTTCGAGGAGCAAAAGTCAAAATTACTTAGAATCCCCAGTTCTCAATTCAGCGGAAATATTTACGAGTTCATTTGAAAATATTGTTGAAGTGTTTGGCTAAAACTTCCGACAACACGAGGTAAACGGCTCGGAAACTATTTTCAATTTCCCTATTTATGACAATAAATTACGTATATCGTTGTCCCGTAGCACAAGAGATAGCTTACCTGGCTGCTGGTCAGGAGGCGCGGGGCTCCATACCCGCGGTGGGAATGTTTCCTTCTGGCATAAAGATTAAAGAAGACAGGCCTAAAAAGTCGCCTCATCATCTTGACCTGGGACGGAATGCCCTGACTAAACTCCAAGTGGGATTGTTAAAGTCCACATCATCTTGACCTGAGACAGAATGCCCGGACTAAACTCCATGTCGGATCGTTAAAGTCCAGAGCTGCTGAAGAAGTAGATATATTAAAGGAATTTTTCGTCATCTTTTGTACGGCTGTCATTGTCGTAATTGTACACGTTTGATCAGAAGGAAAATGAAGGTTTTTCTAAACGGTTTCCAATTCTTCGAGAAAGTTTGGGTCAGTGAAGAACGCTCGCGCCATGCACTCAGCTAAAGCTATTCGTTGCTTACGTGTCGCATATTTACTTCACAATTTGTACATTTTCATTGATAGACGAATTGCCGTTTTGCTCGGAGATGCTAACTTGTACAGCGCTGACATACTTGTGCACTTCTGCATATGGTCGACTTTTAAATACGTGTTAACTTCAAAGAAAATTCCACGTATTATATTCAGACAATTCGATATGGATACCTCATCAATGTTAATTCATTCATAAACAATGTTAATTCATTGACATTGATTCATAAATAACAATGTAGTGTATTTTTCAAATACAGTATTGGCATGGGATCTGTGAAAGCCGTGGTGAATTGCTAGCATGCAGCCTTCGCAGTTCTTCCTTTGAAAGCGATAATTTTCATCACAGTTTCATCAGGACGCTTGGTTCGCCCTTGTACACCTGTTAAGCTACATATGTCGTTGAACTTTTAAAACAAACTTCATAAATTAAAAAAAAAATTTCCTCACAACTTACGAGATTCAGCGTGTGAAAAACTCTCAAGTTCATTCTCTCATTTTCACCGGTTCACTGCTTTGTGTATGCAAAAATAAATATATTGAATGTCTGAGGTCACCCGTAAAATGCACGCGTAAGTGGTCATGTACAATGTGAATGCAATGTATTTTCCCACCAATTTTGTTCTTATGAATTGCTTTTTTTGGGGGGCATAATCAATGGAGGCCACGGTTCAACTCCCGGGTACGCAGACGGATTTTGTGGAACCACGGAGTGCTTCTGGGAAAGGAAGGTGAAATCCTACATTCTTTACATCACTCACGCGTCAATGTTCATGAGGTTTTTACAACCCAATGTTAAACTGCATGCCAAGTTTCTTGGGCTAAATATAGTTTCCTTCTTTTTCTATTTTTGTCTATACGAAACATCTCACCTTCGACAAGCCAGAGGTCGCTGGACCGCGATGGCGACGGTTGAAGTTTCCTTTTTGTGAACGTAGCCTGAAGAGCCGTCCTAAATGTATTTAGTAAGACTATATATATACTTTTAATATGTATTTACATTTCGTATATTTACATTTTATCTAGAGTCATTGCATATGAATGTATTTATTAAATTTGTGTATACATAACCAGGCAATGTGAAAGAGAATCGGCCGCCAATTTTGTCATTAGCTTAGAAATAACTTCTAAACGTTTCTAAAACGAAACAGAACCAAGGTTTTGTACTGGTATAGCTATATTACGCCGTTTGTGTTCGAGCATCTAGTAATAATTTTCATGAAAGTATTCAAATAAGTTTATACGCTCTATTTGAATGATTTAAAAAAAACGCTACTTAAACTATTCGAAATATTTGTAGGTATACCAAGCACCTCTTCGATCATGAAATGTTGTTCGACTTTGTCAAGTAAATTCGAAATGTGCAGTATGAAACATCTCTAAACGCAAGTTTTGCGATACATTGTCTCTAAATAAGATAGTCCTGTACGCTCGTATATGAAATTTCGTAAGTGAGCTTGTAACACTTTTACTCGGGCACTAATTTAAGAAACGGTCACTTTACGTGAGGCTCCAGTTACATGTCAACTGATTCTGAACACAAGTCGTAGATGTTTGGTAGAACAGAGGTTACAATACACAGAGAATATGTGGTATTAGATATCTATGTTTCCTAAGAACTAGCAGTGTGTTGGTTGGTTTGAAAACCGGACTCCTAATTCGTTCCCAACGAGCGGAGTGGACGTCATTTCTAAAATACTTAACTGCTCGAATTAAGTTAAGTGATTACAGTATCCTTCTTTCATGTTCATCAAGACATCAAATTAATGCCCGTGTTTTTTCCGCTGCTGCTGAAATATTAGAGGACTGCGATTCCGCGTTTCTTGCACATCATTTTGACATTCGCGTTCAATGGAGTAGAAAAATTAGCCACTCATTTCCATCGGTTCAAATCGTGGTGATCTACACTTGAAAAATCTACGGAATAGCTGCCATTTCTTCATCGTCGAGTTGATACAACATGAAGGGTACCAAATATTAATTCGACGAAAATAAACTAGCTCTAATAGGTCACTGATAAATGAAATTACTCATCACTCAACATAATAGTTAATTACCGGAGAAAATATAAATGAAGTTTCTTAATCGAGGTTCTTATTTTCAAGGTGGGTCGCCACCAGATCCTAGAATATTTGAGCCATAATTTACCTTTTTTCTAGTAATGTTGGGGTATGTACTTTTTTCAAAGCCTAATTTCCAAAAATAGACTTCCATAGCTAAAACAGTCATGAAAATCATCTTATAAAATAGCGTCTTATGTCGATAGATTTGAGTGCTTTAAATCGAATCTACGAGGAGAGTCATATCGGGGGCAATTAATTGTTTTTTTGTCAACAATTTTGGATTGCTACTTTCCAGAAAAACTGATGTCTCAATTTTGACATCCTGCTTTCCAGAAATACTGATGTCTGAATTTCGACTTCTTACTTTCCAGAAATACTGATGTCACAATTTCGACTTCCTTCTTTCCAGAAATACTGATGTCTCAATTTCGACTTCCTACTTTCCAGAAATACTCATGTCTAAATTTCGAATTCGGACACTCTAGAAAACCTTGCGTCATAAATTTCGATTCCTCCATCTTCAGATTCTTTCTTTTCAGTACGCGGAGAAGGTCAGCTACTGAACATACAGAGTTAACTGAATTGGTCTGTAAGTGCAAGCGTTGCACACACCGGGACCAGCCTACCGAGCTGCATAACTTTTCACAGATAGCCTCGTGGGGCGACAGAGGCCGTGGCAGGACTAGTTCTTGTGATGACCTTTTGAGCAGCTTTCTAGAGCGGCCGGCCACTCCTGTGCGTATGTGCAGGGCTGTGGCCCGAGTGAGGACCTCGCCCCCTATCTCTCCGTGCATTGGTGGCCGCACCAGCCAGTGAGTCAGCTACCCTCATAAGCATCGCAAAAACGATGCCGATCCACGCCATTGATGCCGAGTCCAGTTTCTTTTCCACAGCGAGGTGAATGCATTCTACCTACGTTACTTTGTACTGTACCATCAAACATGGCGAGAATTGTGTTTGCAGCTGTACGTAAATATATGAGTATATAAGACATTAGTTTTCATGGATATTAGGAAAATTCATTCCGTCTTGTTATACATGGACCGAAATGATGTCTGACCTTGAGTTTCGACAAGTTAATTTCTGTCAACGAATAAGGTTAATCGTTGAAGATCAATGTTTTGCTAGAGGTCACAGCTACCATATGTATCAAATATCACCTTCTGAGTTCCTTTAGAGTATCTTGAAAAACATACAATTTAACTATACGTAGTCTGCCAACATCAAAGTCGCTACAGTTTTCACTGACAGTGTCTCAAATGACTCGAACAATGAAAAAGGCTTCATGAAACTCCTTTCTGTTCTTGTTGCGGTATTGAACAGATATTATTCTCCTTAGCTGTTAGGATCACTGTCTCAGACATCAGATAGTCGTTAAGAAGAAGGGTAAAAATTTTGAGTAGTCCTTGGGCTAATGATGCAAGCAACTCAAGTGGACGCGGGCTGACGTGACTGGTGTGAGAAGGCTTTCAGAATTTTCTGCGATGCACGGTCAGTTTTGTCCTCAGAAGAAGATTAGAGCTTCAAGAGGTTTTTGTTTCTGATGGCTGTACTTTTAGTTTGAAGAATGCAGATTTACGGTTCTACATTATTGGTACGCTTCATCATTTCCTGAAGAGTTTAAGTGAATACTTCTACATAAGCAATGCTAATGGTGAAGTTGATTGCAATGTTGATGGCAATGTTGATTGAAGGTCAGAGAAGAGTTTTTTCTTGTGTGATTCTTCTGTCACAATTTGAACAGGGGAAATCGAAAACCTGTTAAGCATTTTTGTTTTTGAATTAATTTCATGATCAAGGAGCAGCCTAGAAAACTCCCTTTTTTATTCAAAGAGAATCAAGATGCTCTTTTTTATGACCTAATGGCGAAGGGCTAAATTAATGCGTTAATAAAAAATACTAATAAACTGGAAGCTCGTCACCAGGTTGTAAGGCTTCAATGGTAACACTGCGCCTGCGCATCAACGCCCCTTGTTCCACGTCGTCGCTTCCTT
Organism: Orchestia grillus; assembly: GCA_014899125.1. NCBI lineage: Eukaryota > Metazoa > Arthropoda > Malacostraca > Amphipoda > Talitridae > Orchestia > Orchestia grillus. The sequence goes on along the minus strand of VOMN01026877.1, from coordinate 21,814 downwards.
CTTTCCTACTTCAATTAACGGTTCGTCAATTTACAACGTTACCAAAAGCTTCAGGAGGAAGAAACGTTCAGCAATGTCTCTTTTCACGATTATTCTGTCTGCATTTTCAATTGCGGCTTAAGAGGGATAAAAAAAACATTTTAATAAATACGTTTGTAATCTACTTTCAATGAAACGAACACAAATCAGATATTACTTTTTTCTAACTATGTTCTTAATCACATTCATCTGCTTTTCAAGGTGACTAGCTGAAGCATATGTATTTTTTCATTTAAAATTTTGAAGTTATTTTGAATTGTCATAGAAAGTGGAATGAATTCTACGAACAAAATAAAAATATTAGACAGAAAATGGATCTAAAATGAAACTGTACAGTTAAATAAACTTATGATTAAGGCTCAGTCTTGTCTTAATTACCCTTGCAGCGGAACTTGATATCTGAGCGCAGGCCGCACGGCTTCTCGGCTCTCAGCCTCGATTTTTAAGCGTCCGTCATCGACCTCAACTTCGAAGTTGCGGGCTCCTGCGCTGAGCTGAGTGCTGCCGGCGAAGGCCTGATCTTGAGCTGCAGAGGCACTTCTTCCTAAGCCTCCTTGGGCGCTAAAGTCAGCAGAGCCTTGGAAGGAAGGCAGGGGGACTCCTACTTGTTGGCCGCCACCGAAACCGGCATCACCGCTGAATGCAGACGACTGAGGTTGAGTGGCAGAAAGGGGCACTCCGACTCCACCCAAAGCTGAGTTGAAGGCAGCACCTCCAGCTGGAGCAGCAGCACCAGGAGCGGGAGCACCAGCTCCCAATGTGAGCTCCAATGAAGACTCGAAACTGTCGTCAGTTTGGAGAGGCCTGATGGCTTGGCTGTAAGCAGTTTCCAGATCAAGACCTCCAGGAAGCTGAGGATTTTCTCCATCACGGACCTTGACGTAGTAGACTTCAGGATCGGCATCAGGGAAGGCAGGAGCCGCAATGACATTGTCATCTTCGGCACTTTCGTCCTCGAGAACGTATACGACAGTCTTCTTTTGAGGAGGAGGTACAATAACAGGGTTGCGAGTTTTGGCTGGTCTTGAGCGCACGAAGATAATGTTGTAGTCGAGTTGGGGAAGAGGGACTTGAGCAAGATCGATCTGTTTAGATGCGGGTTCTGGCTCGTCTTCTCGGCCGAAAACGAAAATATTACGATTAATTTTCGGAATGACACATCTGTTACCATGTCGCAATTGACCTGCTGGGCATGGAGCGGTGGAGAAGAAAACTTCATCGGACTCCCGGCTGTCAAAATCGTCATGATCGTCATCAACTTGAACTCTGAAGTTGGCAGTTCCACCAACGTTCACATTTTGGGCTGTTCGTGCTCCAGCAGAAGCAACCCCAACTTGAGCTGTGGCAAAACGCCCAACTCCTTGCAAGCTTTGGAGATTTTCGGCGCTGTCGAAGTCGTCATCGTCGAGTTCAACTCTAAATGTCTGTCCGGTGCTGGCGGACAACTGCCGGGCAGCGCTGTGGAGGTTCACGCTGTTCTGCGGGCGGCGAATAATGTACTGGTTCTGGGGAACGGGGCCGGCGAGAGCCACCGAGGCTATACAAGCCACGACCTGTTAAAAAAAATGATCTTGTTTTAGTAAATTATCGGAGCCAGCAAACATGTTCATGATTTAGGAGCAGATAATGATGGGTTATTATATGTATGTTTCTGCATTGGATTTTGAAGCAGGTCAAGCGGAGGCTATCAACCTGTCGCTGACCTGACAAAATATTTTCCATCCGCTGTAAGCTTTGCTTCTATGGAATGGAAAGAACGTGAAAAGTTGAAAGAATACACCTTTTGCAAAGACGAAAACTTTTGTGACTAGTACAATTTACTCCTATTCTCTTTTTGCCCCGACAATACATCTGAATAATTTGCCAAAGAGCCTCTCAGGTTTCCAATTGAACATTTATGCAATTCTTAACGTCAGCGTCCCCTAACCTGTTACGCAAAGGAGAAACCAACTCTCAGGTGCTATAAATTCTCTCAGTTCTCGCTGATATGGTTATATTACTAGAACGGTATCCAAGTCCCAACCAGCAGCCAAAGGTGGACTACTTTTTATGTCCTCTTCTGAGGCTGGAGGACAAAAAAGGCTCCGGCTCGAGACTGAAAGTAAAAGTTTATCGACAGTGGGCCGACGTTCAGTCTTGCCAGGAGTTACCCGCCATACTTTCCCCATGAACTTTGTAAATACTTCTTTCCATAACTACGCTTGTAGATACATTTTTACTCAATATGATTGATCCTGAGTTTTGAGGAGAGTTGATGATGCACTTCCACTACAGTTGATAATTAATTGACCAACTGATTTATTTGCAGTGGGTTTGTGGAGGTCACTTTCAATAATTTGATACCAATTATAATTGAGATTTTTGTACACCCAAGCTCTCCCTGACGAAACTGTTGCCGGAGATAAGCTCAGGCCTGCGACTGCTAACAACCAAGAGCCAAGGACGGGTCATCAAATACTTTAGAATTTCTCGACATCAGGAACTTTTCAAGCTCATGCCAAGCGCGAAATTCAACAGTGCGCTGCACCGAGTGTGCAAATTCAGAATCTCTCACAGAGTATAATAAAAGTATTTCACCTCTGAGCGACAAAAATTTACGTTATATATGATAACGTCAGCTGCCTTGAATATTCCAGCAAATGAAGGTTACTTATTATTAGGAAGTGTAGGTCAAGGCAATTTGATACTTATTGATGGTTGCAATTATTGGGTAGAGTGCTAATATTTTACTACCTCAAAGGTGGCAGTGGTGCTGACGAAGTAGAGTGCATTTCTCTTATTCTCTTCTCTTTGCAAATTTTTTTTGGAATCTAAAAGCATTGAAAATTTTCAGCCAATTACTTATAGAAGTTCGTATACTATCGCTCTTTTAGCATCACATCTATTAATTCGAAAACTATGAACAAAAGCAAAATGTGAATAGATTACAAGCGGGCGAAAAAAAACATGTTTATCTAAGTACGCAAGCTAGTGATCATCAACGAAAATAAATAATAAATTCCGTGCACATCAGCACGCACGTAATTATGGAAAAGTAAAGGTCATAGTAGTCATAGGTTCAGGCTGGAGAATTTTGCTCCACTAGTTTGTGTGGGTGTGACTTGTGACACCGATGGTGGCTGTCTTTGGTCAGTAACTCTCGGTCAAACTTCGTCGGACTACAATTTGACCTTTATGTGAATCCATAAATAATTTTTTATTGTATCATAACCATTGAAATTGCAAACAAATTGACGACAGATAGAGATTGGAAAAATAGATTTGTCTACGAACATACTTTAGTGTCATTCATAGAGGGAATTTGCTCACACTTTGAAATTGCTGATAGCTACAGGCTTTAACTTCGTTATTACCCACAGAATGGACTTTCTGGGGTCTGGAATATCTATCATTCGAATCATACTCTTTGTAAATAATATATTTTAAAAAGTTTTATTAAATTAATTCTATTTGTTTAGATATTTTACATTTTTCTTTACTTCTAACAGATTGATGGAAAAGCCAGCTTTCTCGTACAGTAATGTATTTAATGTATTCTTCATGTGTTCCTGTTGGGTGTGCTGAGCAGTCGGTCCCTGGGGTCGGCATGCCTAGTGAGGAGGAAATAAAGTTCAATGCACGTGCATTTGACACGCTTTTTTATTGCGGTTACTTGCAATGCCCGGGTTTCTTGGGCGCCCATTTCGTGCGAGCCTTTTTACCTTCACATGGATAGTTCAGTCTTTCATGGAAAGAAAGATCAAAGGTGTTGACCGTCTTATGAAGCGAAAGTTATGCACGTTCTGAGGTATAAGGTGAAAGATGTGTTATGTTGACCCCATCACGGAGCGAAAGATGTGTGGAGTTGTTCATGGAGTGAGAAATGTCTGGGGCTCACCTCATCATGGGGGTGCGTTATGCCGATTCCATCATCAAGTGAGAGATGGATGTGCCAACGTAGGCGTCGAAGTTTTGTGTTGGAGTGAATGATTTATGAAAATGGGATGATTTTTATTTGTTATAGTACAGCAAGGGGGCTCCTGACTTCATGTGACGTTACGATCTCATTCACTTTCAAACATTTTTGGTTGTATTAGGTTTGTGGATTGTACATGAATTCTTTCAAATTGCTACACTTCACGAAGTTCGAAAATAATTTACTCCTGTTAGATTTGAAAACTCAGAGTGAATATTATTTAGAAACTGATTTAAAAGTAATGAAATTCGGATTGATACCCCGAACTGAAATGAAAGACAAAGTCAAACTAGACAGTTAGAGATTGAGCTCGCTGGATCACACACACTAAATCCATAGGTCAGCGAGCCGGTTAAGCGTTCAACGCGTCCTTGTAAATGTCGACCGAAGCAGAAACCAACGCATTTTCGCGTTCCTTGGCAAGCCTTATAAGGGTCAACATTCTGGGACTCCAGAGCGCAAAACGAACTCTTTGAAGAGGTCGCGGCGATGCTTACAGGGCAGGGTGGTCTAGGCACAACATCAAGTTGATGACCCGTAAAGCAGGTTCTTGTAGCCGAGTGTATTTGTGAGAGTTCAGGAATGAGTTAAGGATTTTTCACTCGCTACGTTGTGTATTGAAAATTCGATTTTCAGTGGTTCATATACTACCGTATCGTAAATTCAAAAGTCCGAGATCGTCGTTTTCCCAATCAGTGTGCTATGTGGTCGAATTCGTAAAAAAATCATGTCTCGCTTGAATAGCCTCGCAAAAATGCAGTGAACTATTGTTCTCATTACTCTCCCGATTCTACAAATCCGTTCTACGATTGGAAAACTTTTGTCTGTGCTCCTAATTAACATAAAAGTTCAACAGTATTGTGGTCTGCTATATTTTTGCTGGTAACTTCATTGGCAGCGTTGACGAGAAGAATTTTACACAGTTGGCACGAATTTGATTAAAAAATTAGGTCCCGAAGTAATATGGTATTCCTCGAGTACGAAAATCTGAGGGGTCAGAAACAACATGAGCACAGCAAGAACAAGTATTTTTTGATGGAATTCATTAACAAGATATTCTAAGCTGATACCCACACCATGATTACGAACAACCTTCAAAATTTTCACTCATCCAATCATTAGTTTACTATTTTTTCAGTGGCACAAGATGCTTAAATGGAACATTAAGTATTTTCTGTGAGAGACTCGACATTGTTCAAAATTTCTAAAGAAAAATTTATTTTTCGTTGTGTAATAAACGTATCTATGTAAGATTTTGAAATCTACAGTACGTTGAGTGACTCTGTACCTAGTTAACTCTCTAATGTATAATTTGTATTGCGTTACATTTGCTTTGAATTATTGGTTCAAGTTTTCCCCATTCCTTCGGATAAGAGAACGTAAAATGGTCGATTAAATCTAAAGGCAAAGAAATTTGAAAAATCGTCAAAATCGAGTAATCTATTCCAAAAATATTTACCAACTTTTGCAATTCCTCAAACGAGAACATCATGCACATTTCCACAACACGAAACGTTATTCAGAGGGGGTCATAAAACGTTTACACACTATACCTAATTCAATAGTTTCGAAACCAAAATTCCGCGCATGCACGTAGATTGCCACCAAGCTCCCCCTACCCACCGCTGTTTTAATCGCTACACTACACTTTCACGTGAAATTAGTAAACGTAATTCTTCTTGTTTTGATATTATTGAATTACATACAGTGAGTACATTTTATTGGACCTATTTGTCCGTTATCGTTGGAAGACCACAGCCTCCTTACAGATGTCGCTACTGATGACACCCTCACCGCGGCGACGAGCATCCCTCGAGCGCTAATCCTGACACAGGCACTGCGTGTTCTGTCACAAATTTGAGGTCTGTGTTCACGGCTTGCCTCAATTGTTCTCACTTTCTTCAACCACGGGCATCTTAATCCCCTAAATGCATGCGGTCGCCACTCACCAGAGCCGTCAATTTCATGTCGAGTGTGTCGAGGATGTCCGAAGAATGAGGGGACGGGTGCCGTGCCCTTCTTTATATACCTCCTCTCTCTTTCAGATCTCCAGGGCTCCTGGGTCCGAGAGCGCAAGGGTACATGGGACCATGATTCTGCTTTGAATTTATAAGCTACTTGTTTATTAATGGTGTTTTAGAGCCATTCATTAAAGTTGCATTACTCTTGAATGTTTCCTCGATGAACTTGCTACAATTTGATTTATTTCATGAATGTTTTTGTCCTAAGTTTCCTAAAAATCGAGCGCAGTAATGAGTACCTGCTACTTGAAAGGTTGGCCAAGCAACATAAGGTCTCTTTGTATAGAAAAAAACGTTTCTAATACGTAAATTCATGCTCTTGACCTTCGAGAAAATGCTTTTCGCTGTTTTTTTACTTAAATCTCTAGAGCGATGACCATTTTTGTGTTTTTTATGTAATTTTTTTACCGGAATGTATTCTGAAGCATCATAGGTTCAGTCGATGTTTTTATATTCTGCTTAGGAGATCCATTATCGGCGAAATATAGGCCAATTAATCTGACAAGAACTTATCTCCTCACACACACACATGGCTTACAATATCGCCCCAACTTGTAAATATTCCATACAATTTTGTAGACTTTGGCTCTAGGTTTTGCATACCTCTAGAGTCTAGACATTCAGTATAATTTATATACTCGTCCCATCCCTTAGGAATAAATGTTCAATACTTTTTGCGCACATCATCTAATGTGGATTTATGGATAGGCGATAGCATGCACGAAAGCACGAAAAAATTTCCGCTTTTTTCAACTTTTGCACTTTTTAGAAAAACCGAAACGAGTATCTGTGTGAGAAAAAGAAGAGATCAGACTCGACGCGGCAAATAAAGAGATGATCCTTGCTCCTGGTGCCATAGTCCGGACAAACCTCTCATTGCACGAGTCTCTTTAGGGTAAAATTCCGAATGAGTTTCTTGGTTTTCTATTTTTCAGCTAAATTCTTTCAGCTGACGATGATCGATATAGAGCATAGCTTCGGAGGTGGGAATCTCTAATTAATCCCAGGAAAATGGTACCTGGGATTGCTATGCTTCAAGGCTGCATTTAAGGAACTCGCAAAAGCTGTTGATGTATCAAAGTAGCCTTCAGCGATTTTTTTCGGCAGTAAATTCGCTACGGCCTAAATTTTATTGCGCTTAACATATATTTATCCTTTGAGTAAGAGTATAAATGATTTTCCATATGAGCTTAAGAATTATTATTACCCAGAGCGCTTATTCTATGAGGCTCATCATTACTAATAGGTTAACAGGTTTATGCGTTGGAAACATTTTTCAAACTATTCCTGGATTTCGATAGTTACAGCTGGAGCAGATTTTTCAAAACTCGAATTTTTAGCAACAACGAATGGATTCAACGGTTCTAAACCTAAATTTAGAGATCCTTTACGGGAGAAAAAATGATAAGGTCTGGCAAGGGACCGATGCTTTTGTGATCCACGACCACATGGCTCGCGCAGGATTCACTTCTCAATCAATTTCCTCAATGGGAGAAAACCTCTAAGACTCTTTGGCTTTGAAGAAATATGGGGGCAATTTTTGCCTCAGTCATGAATTATGTATGGCGTCGAGGTCTAGAAGTATTTTTCTGTGTTATAATGTAGGATAGGATCATCAAAGGGTGCACGTAAACCCGTTTTGAGTGATCAACTACTTCTTTGAACTTAATTTTGATGAAATTTTGTGTTCACATTTGTGAATTTTCCAAGAACTTTTTTTAGGTATTTATTCACTCTTATGAAACGAAATCGAACCCTTGTCGTAGAGCAAAACGTACAGAGAAAGAAAATAATTCAATGGATTATATTAATAACAAATTTATTAGAAATATAACTTACTTTACAATAGATACGTCATACTGTTCAGCAGAAATTCCGAAAAAAAAACTCGATTGAAAGAATTATATCTTATACCTAAGTACTCTGAAATACATTATACATGTTTCAGGGTTGTAGATGATCTATTCCAGTTTTATCGACGTTTTAACCGGAAAAGTATACTATAGAAATGTCATTTATTCTTGCGAGCAACTTCTTGCGTTTGTCCGTGACTAAAAACCAAGCTATTAGTGATAGACATGCTGTATTTATCAGGTATTTTGAGAACAAGTTTGGCTTTTTTGAGTTGAGTTAACGTGCTTAAATTTGCCTTCCAGTATTCGGTAACGACTGAGACGCGTAAAGCCTCTGTTGCAGGTAAACTCATTTATATTTTTTCTCATTCAAACATTCAATCCAACACAAAAACATAAATAGGTTTGTTTGATCCCACAAATTAATCCAGAGAGCACAGCGAAAAGTTGCAGTTTCCTCATCGAATTATGCACCGGAAATTTTTTTGGCTAACGCTTGCAAACGTTGCTATTTTAATCAATGTGTTTATAACTTGTAACTTTCGTTAGGGCTTAGCCATTTGAGCTAACGAGTTATTATTTTTATTCTTGCGTTATAGAGTGTTTAGATGATTCTCATTACAGACTTGGCTTCTCTAGATTTCTTTGATCCATTTCAGAAGCGTGAGAGTTTACTATGTCCTCTCCGAGAGTTTTGTTTCTCGAAAAAAATATTTCGAAGAAGGATTCGATCTCTTTATTAATTTCCCAATTTCCAGAGTGGTTTCCGCTGCCTGATATCTTATGACTGATATGATATGAATGGTTTCGGGCTGATATGATTTTCGTGCTACAAACTTTTCATCACTTGACCATTCTATATGAGAACCACCACCAAAATGAAGGTATACATCCCAGTACAGCCGATCAGAATTCTTGTCCATTTCACTTCGCAGTCAGAGCTGACGACGGGGTTTTGCAAAACCGACTGGCCATTCTTTAGGGTCTCACGTATGTACACTCTGAATCAGACTCAATTTTCAGGATCTAGTCAAATTATTTCGCTGTTACTTCATCGTGCAACTCCGTCATGGCAAGGGTGACCAGGTGTGCAGCAACCGCAGCCCCGTGCTGATCAGCCCGACCGCCATCCCCACACATGACGTTGTAGAGGTGGGGAAGACGCTGTTCTGTTCATTCAAAAACTCTGCCCATTTAAGTCATCTTTAAACTTTTTTCTATTCGCAGACCTTTCATTCTGTTCTTGAGAATATAATTCAAATCGAAGCCTGTCTCATACGAGCAACACTCGGAAAATTTTACTGTATTACTATTTCTACAATTACTAGTAAATATCCCGTTCAAAAAATTCTACTTTTTACGAGTCTATTCCCGTGCAACTCTAACACGTTATATTACTGAATATAGAATGCCTGAATACTAGAATAATCATGCCGGAAAAATAATGGCCTGGAGTACTTCCGCGTCCATGATTCAATCTGGAGTGGCACTTTACCATAAGAACACAGGGCAACACTGAGCCAATACCGCTTCATTCAGTCGCCATAGCATTTTTCATCATTTCATATTTTCCACATGTTCTCTTTTCAAGGTTCCAACACCTTTTATAACTCCCTTACACGACCCGAAAGGCACATGCATCGTGTCATAGATTTGAACTGATTTCCTTGGGAGTATCATTTACAGCAAATTTCTCGTTGACGCAAACTTGGTGTCTTTCGTAGTGAACAACTTGACCAAGTCATTTCGACTTCCTCTCAAGGGAATATTCCTCATTTCTCACACGACACCGTTCATTCACACATTACAGAACCATGCATCCCATCACGCATCCCAACCTCAAGCGAAAGCTCCCTTGAAGCTAATGGCTCCCCTCATTTTTTATGTGTATAAAAACTTTCCTGTAGGAGGTATCCGGCCTCTCATTTGATTCAGACCACACCACTCCAATGTCGCATATCATGTCAGCTCCATTTCATATTTTTTCCGGGTCCTTGAAGATCTAGAACACGTTCTTCTTGGCCTCTCCATGTGTTTCGCTCAGAATGAGCATGACACACAGTGCCTTCTTTGAATTATTGTATCGAAAATACTAATCAGGTATATGTAATACTCTTCATCTAGTTTAAAGCTACACTTCTTTTACTTTCTCTCTCTGTTCTTTTGACTTCGATATTCATAACTCATCCACTCAGTTGCCATTCTAATTCAAAAGAAGAATGCTTTTTTGGAGTTAGTGTTTCCGTACCCATCAGCTTCGCTTATTTACAGAGAAACAGCCTGTTTTCTGTCTGGCAAAGCAAGAAAGAAGTGGAAACGGAAGAGAAGAAAGAAAAACTTAAAGGGTGAATAAAAAACGGAATTTAAAGAAAAATAAATAGATTCTTTAGGCTTTTAATTCAAGTTACTGAGTTTTCATTCAACCCCAAATGAAATTTACTGGTGTTAATTCATATAGATTAATATTTTTTGAACTCTCATGCAAACCACATGTGTCTGATTGATGGTTAACTGATTACAAACATTGTACTCTGCAAGTTCATTCATATGGCTGAAAAAAACTGAATTTTTGAGTTGTGGAGTCGAGTTATACAGGGTGTTCGGAGAAGACCGTACCCCTGTAAATCCTAAGTAAATATTTTATTTTTTAAAGTAATCATTAAAAACTACATACCATTGGAAAAAATTGCGGAATTTAAAAGATGGAGTTACAGCTCTTACAGCAAATGCAAATATCGCTCATTTAAAGCAACAGTTTTCAAATAAATTAATTTAAAGAAGCGGCCCCATTGAATGACCTGCCGCAATCTCCAGATCTTTCTCCGCTCGATTGTTTTCTATGGGGTTATTTAAAATGAAAAGTATGCAAAAGCTACCTTAAAACTATCGATCAACTAAACAATAATATTCGAAGAGAAATTAGCAATATTGGCAGTGCCACGTTGCAAAATATTATGACTAGTAAGAAACAAATATGTGAAGGTGTTGCGCAGGATGGGAATCATCTTTTAAATATTATTTTTAAAACAATTAAAACTTATAAAATTTCCCAAATTTTCTTTTTCCAATGGTGTATAGTTTTTAATTTTTACTCTAAAAACAAAATATTTATTTTGGATTTACAGGTGTGCGGTCTTTTTTGAAAATCCTGTACTACACTGTGCCGATGTTCGTAAGCTATTACTTATCGTCCCGTGGGAATCTCAAGAGCAGTCGCTCCGTATTGATGTCCCAATGCCACATATGTATATACTTTTAACATTAGAGCTCTTCAATCAAGTCATATTCGGATGAAAACAAAAAAAACATGATTCCTCTCTTGAATAGACTGCTCTTAAAGACTGTGGTCTGGCTAAAATTTCTGACCACAAAACTCATTAAAATTTTACGGTAAGGGCGGAAGTCAATTATTTGGGGGGTCATTCAACAGTTTTTATTTTGGAAAGAACGAGCGAAATATTTTCGTAGTTCAATGATTTTTAAGGTATATTTTCATTATGATTGACTCTCCTCACTGCTTTTCAAGATTAGTCTAATTTTTTTCAATAGTCTGAGCGATGTTATCTGCTTTTCACCGTTCTTAACTATTCTTCAAGACAGAGTTAGCTTTCTTCACTTATTTTCAGAATTAGTTTTTAAAGTAAAATATGAGTTATCTTCATGATAGCTTTTCAATTTTTTCTTGCAGGTATTCTCGGTTTTTTAGGTTATTTATCATAATATTATTGACTTTTTAGGTCATTTATCATGGTATTTTCAACTTTTTAGGTCATTTATCATTATTTTCTTCGCTTTTTACGTCATTTATCAAAGTATCTTCTTTTCAGGTTGTTTATCATTGTATTCTCAGCTTTTTAGGTTATATAGTACAATATTCTCATGTTCTCGGCTTTTTAGGTCATTTATCAGAGTATCTTCTCCTTTTCAGGTTGTTTATCATTGTATTCTCAGCTTTTTAAATTATATATTACAATATTCTCATGTTCTTGGCTTTTTAGGTCATTTATCAAAGTATTTTCGGCTTTTGTAAAGATGCTGTTGAATTTATGTCTCCACGGGGCTGTCGGGCTTCACGAGGATCGCCAATTCAATCGCTTGCTGTTGTTCTTTACTTGGTTGGTTCTGCTCTCTTTCTGTCGATTGATTGTTACTTGGCTGGTGCTGCTCTCTTTCTGTCTATTGATTGTTACTTGGCTGGAGCTGCTCTCTTTCTGTCTATTGTTAGTTACTTGACTGGTGCTGCTCTCTTTCTGTCTATTGATTGTTACTTGGCTGGTACTGCTCTTTTTCTGTCTATTGATTGTTACTTGGCAGGTGCTGCTCTCTTTCTGTCTATTGATTGTTACTTGGTTGGTGCTGCTCTCTTTCTGACTACTGATTGTTACTTGGTTGGTGCTGCTCTCTTTCTGACTATTAACTGCTACTTGGTTGGTGCTGCTCTCTTTCTGACGATTGTTTGCTACTTGGTTGGTGCTGCTCTCTTTCTGACGATTATTTTCTTTGAAGCTCATGCAGGTACACAGCGATGGAAAGTAAGGTCTCTCAGTCACATTATTGCTCAGCCAAGTAATTATAAGCAACACGTGATGTTTTTATTCCCCTCAGAATGGGCACTGTTGAAGACAAAATAACCTTTCCTACAGTTGATTTGACTGAAAGTTGTTTATCTAGCAGAAAAAAAAGAAACATCAGAACTCTGATAGCGTCGTTCGCCAGACCAGCGGGTGTTTGATGATATATACGAACGAATGTATAGCTATGTATAGAAAATTTTCTTCCTTCAAAATGTAATTTCATTAATGAAGCGTTCTCTTCCACTCCCGTGATCTTTTTTCTACCGCAATTTTTATCATTGAAGATGCATCGTTTTATTTGTTTTTTGTTATGACATTGCAAGCCCCTCAAAAATACGACAGAGCTCTTTGTAGGTACAAGGTTTTGCAAACTCTTATAATCAGTTTTCAAACTCTTATAATCAGTTTGCAAACGCTTATAATCAGTTTGCAAACTCTTATAATCAATTTGCAAACTCTTACAGTCAGTTTACTCATTTCTGGTTCTTTTGGGGTAAATACGTGAAAGACTGATGTTCGCCGAGCTTACATCAAATGTGCAACTTCTCCACCAAGAAATCTTTCATAGATGTTTCTCTTGCGTAGTATTCAAAGATCACGCATGGAAAGCGACCTCCCGACGTATCATCTGACAAGCCAAGTCATTACGGGTCACCAAATCTCACGCGGCAACCGAGTGATCATCTCGGTATTGTTGACGTTAAGCAGCCGCCTTGCTCTGCTTTCCTGTCGTTGCAACGAGAAGAGAAGCTCCGGAGAAATCGTTTCATTGATCGTATAATCGAACTTCACCAGAAACGGAATCAGTAACCTGCGGGGCAAAGCATTATTCCAAAAGCAAATGACCGTCACTTTCCTTCTTTAGCCTCCATGAGATCACGCCCACATTTTTTTTAGACTTTTTTCGGCGTCTTTACACCCATCGTTGTGAAGGACGCGGATTTTCCCTCCGAGTGTGTCTAGCTACGGGTCACCAATATAGCTTTTTTCATTGCTGGAGACTCGGGCATGGGTCTAGCTTACCTGCAGTTCAAAAGTAAGGAAAAAATAATCATGTTTCCAATAGAAGTTGTTTAACTAGGAAGTAAGTGAGCGCAAGTAGTTCATTCTTTCAATAACGATCGATGATAAATTAAGGAATCAATCTTCATAAAAATCAATTATTTCAATACTTCTAACATTAGGCAAGGTGCAATGGGAGCAAGCGAGCCCGGCTACCATGAGTTCAGGGGGATTACTGCTTTTTTAATCTCAGTGAAATAAAATCCAATGGTAAATCCAAAATGAATCAACCGCAGAAAGCAGAGCAATATTTCACATTCACGTGCGTAATTATGTTTCAAAACCAGTCGAATATTTCCCTAACCTAAGTATCAGCTTGTATCTATTTCTGCCAAAATAGTTCATCTCTGAACAGTCATCGAACAGAAGGCTTTTTTCTGAGCTTTCATGAATCACCGGCATTGATTTTAAATTAAATTTTCCGAAAGGAGGTCGCTGCAGCCGTGCCAGGAGCGGCCGCCCAGGTGAGCCGCCCAGGCCTCCGTCAACCTGCGTTTTTGTGTTGCACAGAAGCGCGTACGTGCTTGGCAGCAGCGGGGCCGGTGTCCAACCACAAAGCCGACTGACTCCTTGGGTTTTTGCCGAAAACCCAGAGACTGCTCAGGCTTTTACGCCGCTACGGTTACGCATGGGTTTTTGCTCGTGATGTAGTGTATAAGGGGAATTTTTTTATTCATGGAAAGTCTTTCGTATCGCGTAAGAGCTTACGAGTTCAAGATTTCATCAGCGCTGGTGAACTTATTTTCGTGTCGTACTGCTTTTTTTATCTCTACGAATGTCGTGTGTTGTGCAAGGTGATTTATCAAATGATATCAACTGCTCGCATCGAGCAATCAACGATGAATTTTCAAGCTAACTTGTATACTGAACGCTTATAATAGAGCTCATCCTGTTGCGTTCTTATTTCCACTGCAATCTTGTCGTTTTGCCGTTACTATCATTTTAAAATCCCCTTATTTCTCCTTTAGCACATGTGTACTGCATATTCGCTCGCTCATCGGTACGAGTGAAGAGCATGCTGAAAATAACTAAATTGTTCTTCGTGGCCTGTGACCATTAAAGCTCGTTTTGGATGAGAAAAGTAAAGTACTTATCCTGTCAGTCTTGAAATAAACCATGTTCCATCAGTTCCGATGCAAGTGATCTCTTGAAATAAACCATGTTCCATCAGTTCCGATGCAAGTGATCCCTTGAAATAAATCATGTTCCATCAGTTCTGATGCAAGTGATCCCTTGAAATAAACCGTGTTCCATCAGTTCCAATGCAAGTGATCTCTTGAAATAAACCATGTTCCTGCTGTTCTGATGCTGGTGATCTCTTGAAATATTCCATGTTTCTGCAGTTCCGATGAAAGTTATCTCTTGAAAAAACCATGCTCCTACTGTTCGGATACTTGTGATCTTTTGAAATAAGCCATGTTCCTACAGTTCCGATGTCTGTGATCTCTTGAAATAACCGTGTACCTACAGTTCCTATGCCTGTGATCTCTTGAAATAACCGTGTACCTACAGTTCCTATGCTTGTGATCTCTTTAAATAACCGTGTACCTACAGTTCCGATGCTTGTGATTATGACAGCACGTGTTGCTGACAGTGCCGAGCTCGTCGAAGGTTTTATTCTGTTCAGCTGATCTGCTCGTAAAACTTCGCCGCAAATGCTGACACCTTGGACATGAACACGAACACGAAGTAAGCTTTCGAAATGGGAAATGAAGCGAAAAAACCTTCTTATACAACTAATACATGTTTCCTCGTGTAAATGTTACGTTTCTGACACTGATGCACAATGTGCACGTTCTACTGCATAGTTTATTTAATTTAAGAACGAATAACTGGTCTACAAGAACTGAATAATGGTTTTAGTAATTTGCACACTTGGCGTTCTGGTAAATATTGAGAAGCGCTATGTATAGAAATGCCATTAGTGAAACCGTGCACTAGGATACTACTTCATTGGTGAGTATTGGTTGGCATTGAATTAAATCCGACCCATGAATGGAAACATAAAAGCTACAAAATGACTTTGGACAAGCAGCACAACTTGACTTCTTACGATGGTGCTGCAAAATTTGAAAGTACGACTGCAATTCCAAGGAATAGTAATTCCTATTATAATCTGCTGTTTTTACGGAAGAATCTTGTTGCCAAAGTTCATTTCCTCGTTGAAAAAACACTTCATTTTTTATTCACAGTTCATGGTCAATACAAAGCGAACGACGATCCCCTCAGGATGGCATAACTGAAAAATAATGGAACAGTTTACCGTCTAAGTTCTTTCTTTGGTCCTTTGAGCAGACTGATCCATGAACTGGTATCGATTCCACGTTCTAATTAGAGAATTACTTCCTTTATTGGCTGCCTCTTGAGTAAATTAGGTCAATAACTGGGTTTGATGGAGAGTTGGAAGTGGTCCCGAGGGTTCATCAGGTCGCTCGTAACGCGCCTGACCCTCAAATCTTCGGTCGCAAAACTTGTTCTCAGAGGCTGTCCTTGTGCAGAGTGAATGCTTCGTAAATGTGCATGAACTGAGTCGTCACTTCAAAGTGCAAGGTTCCTAAGCTTCCACTTACATTTATCCATTTAGGTTTCTGATGATTCGTTGAATATCTCGTTAATCAACTCTAACTTGTGATCGATAGTCGAAACATTTGATCTTTTTTTGTATTTTTCATACATATATTTGCGTAACCAATTATCCGAAATTGAAAGTTCGTGACTCATACTCGAAAGGCTGTCATTTTTTTACGGGACGGTAAAGATTTACTAGCTTCTCAGTGTTTCAGTGTTTCCATACGTTGCTTTTGTCAACGTCCTCATCACTTTTGAACCAAGACCGCAGAGCATATTACCATATATAACCAAATTTTTTATTATCAGTCTAAGAAGTTTTTCATCAATCCTACTGTAACTTCGGCTCAGAAGTGAAAAGGGGCTCCCACAGTCAGGAAACACAGCTGGCTACGGTGGGTTATGATGGTGTATCATTCACGAAGACAGAAATGAATACAATAGTCACGTAGGGGAACAAGCGTTTGCAGCATGTGCGACAGGATGCTGGCTGCCATCCCGCCACCGCTTGAGTGCTGTGAGCGACGACTGTATCGTGGCGATAGGACGTCCTGTTGTTTGTTCGCGTTATTGCATTTTAATGTTGCACTACATGTATTTGTTTCATTTTACTGGCACAAATACAAGGATCTATGTGCCAGAAAATTAATCGTATTTTTTATCAGTCCTTCCTTTATACGAGTGATTTCATTCTGAATGAGGTCGAACGTTGTTAATGAACTTAGTTAGGGTGGTAGAGAATGAAAAAGGGGAGTTACTTCTACATAGTGGCAAAGGTAGACGAGTATTTAAACTCTGACTGGTTAGTTGCTCGAGACCAAAGAAGGTCATCGACTAAAAACGGCTTCGATCTGTGGTTGAGGGCAGTTTTTCAGTTGTCATAAACATGGCACGGCTTACATTTTTGATAGGTTAAAGCCATTTCGGCATTAAATTGTATATTAGCGATGATGCAAGGTTAAGTGCACTTAACATTCCATCTTAACTTGTTTCCTTGCTAAATATATGTTATATTAAGACACCTAGAACGCTCTGTATTACATTACTTATACTGAGCAACAAAATTGAGTCGAAAAGTCTCGATGCATATGTTGATATGAGTAGATAAGAATTTGATATATGTACAGTTGATAAGCTGATATAGGTAGACTACAAATAATGAAAAATCTCTGGGAACAAAGCATCAGGGCTGTTGGATGAGTCTGACAGAATAATTTCATAACTCTTGATGCTAAACGATCGATAAAACCTCAAACGTTTAGACGGAATCAAGCTGGAGTTTGAGATCGAGCAGCAGCATGATGTGTCGACCATTAGAGCGACCTACGACTTTCACTACGCGCCAGCCGGTGTCGACAACCCGCCCTTAATTCTCAGCTGAAAATTTTCCTCCCCCCGTCGATAATTAACCATTCGGCGGTGATATCCGCATCTGGGTGACCAAAATGGTTGATAATTATCATTATAGATGCACTGATATAAGAGTTAGACTGCGCTGTGATTAAATCGTATCGATATCTCGTCAGTATTTTCGGGTAGCGAGCTGGCTTAACAGGCTTTACAATTGGAGATCGGTCACACAACGTTGGGAATTCAATAGTACATAGAATGAGTGTGTGAATATTACAAGAAACTGTGTATGTACAGACATAGACCGAGCTGTTCTCCCCATGTACACACATCGCTTGCATTCTGAACGTTAGATCAGGAACGTAATACAAAAGTGATGTTCTGATATGGTTGTAGTTCACCTACTGATATTGTTGAAGTTAATGCACAGTACTCATGTTTTTGTAGCTAATGAAGAGCATCGATATTATTGTAGGTAATGTACAGAACTGATATTGTTGAAGTTTATGTTCAATACTGATATTGTTATAGTTAAGGTTCAGTACTTCTAATGTTAAAGTTTATGTACAGTAGTGAAATTATTGGAGTTAATGTAGAGTAATGACATTGTATGCGACACCTCGAAGCTCTCAGAGAGGCTGACTCTTAGCTCACCTCCACATGGCCTGCATGACCTCTGAGGAAAGTAACAAATGCTAGTCATCTGAAGCGAGCGCCTGATGCGGGCTATCACTACTGACGCCTCGTTCATGGATTCTAGCAAATCATGTTTTTTTTTGCACTGCTCCAGGTTTTTAAAAATTTGTAATTATTAGAGTCTGTAGTATATGCAGCGAAGTTAAGGATACTCACATTCCGTGTTTTGATGAGAAAATCAGAAATTATAGCATTTATTTTGTTTTACCGTTACCTCTACCCACTTGGAAATTTATGATAATTTTAAGTTATTCCTATATGCGAAAATGAATGACTATGATATGAGACCGCGCGTGGTAATAAACATAGCAACTTTATTCAGGAAATACTTTTTCAACCTAAGTTTTCCTTTTCGAGTACTGGAAGCATAATACCCCTATTGTTTCACCATTCAAAAATGACTCATGGACGAATTCTGTCAGAGAAGAAGTATTTAACATTTTCAGAAATGTCATAAAAGAAAACTAAGCTAATGATCATTCGATTGTTAGTTGCCGAACACGGTAATGATCTGTTTAAGTCAATATTTTGCTAAATTGCCATTGGACTTTTTTTGAAATTGGCGTAAGGCAATTTCATTTTGAATTGCTCATCTAACGAAATTTCAAACAGCTTATTGAGCTTGCAAAATTCTACAGGGCACCGTCCAAGACAATACTGGTACCATAAAGAATCCCTCAAAAATATAACTTTATTTTTGTTCCTCGTGATTCAAAGAGGTCGGTTCTGGTGGGGTACGCAACAGAAGCTGAGAACTTGTCACGGGGGTTCTCCAGCACCTTCAGCCGAATGTCTGTTGTTTGTTGCCGTCTGAGTGAAGGGCCAAGAAACTGTTGTATGTCAGAGCTTCACGTTTTTTCTTATTTTTCTCTTTAGAGCTCTGAGCTCGATATGTGAGAGGTAATAGTTCGAGCATTTGATTTGATTCCAAATAAAATTAATAGATGTACTGAGGAAACGTGAGTATTTACTTGAGTGATTTAAACTTTCAAGTAAAGCGCTTTGATTTAGTAACGGTATAGTGCTTTCAAACACCAAGAAAATTTTTTTAGACGAGGAGACTATGACCAAAACTCGTCGATTATGTGATAGGCACGTAGTCAAACTTGAAATCGTACAAAAACCATATGCAACTGGCTTCAAAGTCGAACATCTTCAAGTTGTCCAAACCAAGAATGAGAACTTCGGTCACCTCTTGACAATCGAAAAACTGTCGATAATCAATTCTGGGAAATGACACGTAACTGACGAAAGAACTTTCGAGTTCGACAAGTACCGAAAGCAAAATGAAATTTACGGAGCACAATTATCTATTCTAAGTCTTACTCTGTCATTTTGACTTCCTCAATTAAATTGATGACTTCTAAGGCTTCGAAACAGGAGAAAAACAAAATGATATTGAGCGTAATGTACCAAACCTTCGATTTAAAAGCTTCCGCGAGACCATTTATGATCCATGGTTTTTTACTTGAAAATTTTTTCACCACTGTTATTTCTTGTTTACCCATGACTGGGCTCCATGTGCTTAGCCTTCCGTTTTTTTAATGAAATTGAAACTTTCTCTTTTTTGCCATCGTTTTTGTTGCTTTCGAAGCCTTTTTCACTGCATGTTTTATTCTTTGAACATCAAACCAATGTCAAACATTTCTCTGCTCTCGCTTGTTTCGCTCGCTCACTGACCATTACCGATCACTCCTCAAGCTGGAGCAGATCTTCCGTGATCGTCAATGTCCCGAGCACCATCTTGAATAACATTCACTAGATGCTCACCATTTTCTAACTGCATGAAAATCTCCGAGTTTCCTGAAATTCTTTAGCCGTTTCCAAAACGTACCATAATTTGATATTTTGAACTATATTTAGGCCCAGAGCATCAGTTCAGGTTGAGTGCACCAAATATCAAGCGTCCGTAAACGACAACGAACTTCAAGCTCGAAATAAGAATGTTTTATTACGTTAGCTCAGCTCTCTATAAAATAAATTTTTCGGTGCAGTTTATATCAGCATACATGCAGTTTTACTTATTTTTTGAGGAGTATTGTAATTACTGTCTAAAACACCGTCAGAAGATTTCACAAATACTTATAGACTCATACCAAGATTCAGTGCAATTGAGAAAGACGATAAATTAAAATTTAGACGCTCTTCCATCGACGTTTCATTTTTTGTCTCAAAATTTCATTACGGTTCCTACCGAGGACTTTTTCAAGACCGATTTGTCCGCGGCGCTCAACAAAGTCGTCCGGCTGATGGATCACTACCTGACAAGCGTTGAGGTCTCCCGGCAGCTGGAGAGCGACTCGGGGACGGCCAGCGGGAGACTCAGATATTTTCTCTGGAGTCATTTTCTCTCGTGTCGTTTTCTCTGGAGTCGGTTACCTCGAGTCATTTTCTTAAGAGTCATTTGTCAGAAATAATTTTCTCGAGTGTCAATTTTCCAGGCGTTATTTTCATTGACGTCATTTTTCTAGCGATTAGTAAGTCATTTTTCAGGAGTCATTTTCAGAAGGCATTTTTCTTGTCATTTTTCCTGGAGTCATTTTTCTAGTCATATTATTTAGAGATATTTCTGGTGTAATTTTCTCTGGAGTCATTTTCTCAAGAGTCATTTTCCCTGGAGGTATTTTTCCTAGTCATATTTTTAGAGTCGGGCTCTCTGGAGTCCTATTTCTGGAGGCATTTAATAGTTGGACCACGCTCAACGACTGCAATACAATTTTGACGTTGATAAACATCCGCAGCGTGTTACTGAACTTGTATCATTTCATAAATTTATTATTCATTGAACAATTTTTCAGAAAACATGGAGTTTTAGCTGGTAAAAGTCTTGATGTTTTCTTAGAAGGTGACCATTGCAACGTCATCTTTATGTGAGAAAATTAAAATTTGAACTAGATTTTCCTACTCTCATGCGAGGGTAAATTCGCTGTAACAATATAACAATAATTCTTCTTATCACTCCAGTTTATATTTTTGTACATCAGCACCGCGGGAATTTTGGATAAGTGAGACGGATTAAATTTTAATTTTTTAACCTCGATCTTCAGCGCTGACATGGAATCTATGTCATTTTATTTCTCTGATCACTGTTGCGAAGAAAGTGATTTCACATGTTCTATTGCTGAAGCTCGAATTATATTATTTTGAGAGCACAAATACCGCCCACTCATTCATACGAATGGAAGGTAAACATGCTTTCGTCAATGCAACTGTCAGTCAATTTATTAAAGTACAAACGTTGGATTTGGGAAAACAAAAAGGCTAATTTCTAAACGATACAATCATGCAGAATCCTTTGTTTTAAACTAAAGAATTCTGTGGAGTAGAATTTTAATGTTGAAATAGACTTTGATCTAAAGCCATGATTACTTGGATCAATACTTCCATCACTGAACTTTCATGTTTGACTAGTGAAATAGATTTTGATTGTATACCCACAATTACGTAATTGAACGCGTTCATCAGCGTACAACTTCGCTAATTACGCTATTGAATTTAGTAAAAACGTTAGAATTAGCCCGTATTTCTGTTAGAAAAACCCCTTTTTTTGGTCTTCGCTAAAATTTTTACCAAAAAGAGCATGTGTTGCCTGAAATTTTGACTCACTAATCCGTAAAAAAAGCAAATGTATAGGTATACATCTATTTTGCATAAAAATTTGGGTGCTTACGTATTATCGGGAGGACCTTTAAAAAA
>VOMN01026876.1:0-25856 GCA_014899125.1 Orchestia grillus | reverse complement strand
AATCCATATTTTTGACCATTTTTGACCATTTTCGTGGGACGGTCCCCTTAAGGACCACGTCTGATGATTTTTCGACATAGAATAAGTTTTGCGGTTTTTGAGCTTATAACATTCAAGAATGAATACTGAATCATGTGTACTTGAAGTACTGTACATGTACTGTACTTCATGTGCAAGTACTCATGTGTACTGTACTTTATGTGCAAGTACTGTACTTGAAAAGTTTCATTAAAATAGGACGATTGGTTCGAGAGCTAGGGGGGGAATGGAAAAAGATGGGAGAGGGAGAGGGACTTCCCGGCGGTCTAGAAATGGGACAATTTGGGCCTTTAGCTGCGTTTTTCTGTAATATTATTGTATAACATACATTCATGAGTGTATGAGAAGGCGTAAAACTTTTTTATACCTAATTTTATTTTAATTTTTCTATTTTTATTTACTTATTTTTATTTTTTTAGTAACTTTTACTCCCCCCCCGCCCCCCACTTAGCCTCGAAACCACTTCCAAATCCGGGGGGTCACAAAGGTGATACAAGTTCCATTTTTGAGCCAAATAAGACGTTCTACCAGACATTCAGAGTGTCGAGAGTGTATATATATATGGCTCACCTGTAAAATTTGGATTTTCCGTAGTTGAAAGCCTACCACATCTACAGTTTTAGTCGTACGAAAATGGTTAATAACTCGTTCAAATGGTAATTTTAATGCACATGAAAGGTGTTTAGGACATTGTGAGTTTATTGCGTTTGTAATAAGATACGGACCTTAGATTGAAAAAAAATGAGCCAAATTTCGATTTTTGGGAAAAATTGCAATACATACGAGAGTCAAATCTGAAGCAGATCCGTCCCATAGGGAAAAACTTTTTCAAAAATCGGACGGTATCCTTAACAGTAACAGGCATGAAAAGTTCAAACATATTTGTCCTACTAGTCAAGAAACAGAGTAGCAGAAATAACAGAAGATTGAAGTGGACAGGACAGGAACAGACCTGGAGAGCCCTGTTGGAAGACTCGAGCTGCGCGAGGCGGGAGGTGAGCTCCTTGGAGCGGTTCTGAGAGTCCCGCAGCGTTGTGTTCATCAGCTCGGCGTCGCTGCTGTACAGGTCTGCGCGCCTGCTCAGCTCATCCAGCTGCAAAAATGTCAAGTCCAACTACAGTAACTCACGAAAAGTATCATACTAAATCAGCAACGTAATTTTCCAGCAATCCATCAATACTTAGGTATGTCACCGAATAGACGATTCAACGTGGGATCAAAGATAATGAAATTTACGTCTTGGTCGAACCTCCCTTTCTCCAGAAGCTGAGCTATTAAAATCGATTCCCGTAGGGGTCCAACATCCCTCCGTGAGATATTCGAGCCTTATGGTAAGAGTCAGCTGCAAGCATCTGGACTAAAAAATTCCTGCGCCGAGTTCATAAGAAGAGCGGCGTCCCTGAGATGCGCCCTGAACGACTAACATCAGAAATTAAAAGAACATAGTTCGTGTCTCATTTTAATTAAGGTTAGCTCATTTCCTATTTTCATGAAGTTGCCGTTGTATTAGGGCAGTGAAATCTTCCTTGAGCACAATCACTTCTGTTTTTATCTACTCTCTCTGTATTATCCTGAGATATCTTGTGGACGTCGATGTTGCATTCACACGGTCACTGTCGGTAACACCGACCGTGNACCGTGTGAATGCAACACCGGCCTTCTCGGGATAATACGTCAAGGGGTTAAAAGTTATAATATAGTATAATATAAAATATGGTCCCATTGAGCAAGATTTCATTTTCACCAGTTAATCTATTGAATGATGAAGACCGCGCACCTTTGCACTGCCGTGCTTGCCGTTGAACATCAATTACAAAAATGTATTAAACAAGAAAACAAAATGCTCGCATATAACTGACAATGGTATGTAACGAGGACACACGAATGCAGATTATCTGCACCCGTGTTCAATATCAAAATTAGTTTCAGTTAATGTACTTCGAAATTAGAGGAGTCAATTCCTCACGACGAAATGCTACGGAGGTAATACATCGTCGTCAGCGCCTTGTAGATTTCAATCAAATTTTGCTCGAAAGTACTCCATGTTAGACTCGTTTTCTTCATAGCTTCGAACACATTACGCGCCTGTGCCGACAATTGTATGCATGCACACAACGCATTATTCTAGTGAAGGAAGTTTAGTACGTACCTTGGTCTCATAAAGAGACTCAATTTGGGCCCTGTTTTCGCTGAGCTGATCCTCGTACTGTTCCCTGAGTTCGAGCAGCACGTCGTGCATACGCGCCTCGTACTTCTCCTTCAGCTCACCGTCGATCTCAGAAATCTCAACAGTCTTGCGCTTTTGCATTTCGCTCATCTGTTGCTCGTGAATCTGGCGAAAAATCCCATGATTAGGAGTCACAGCGTGAAATAAATGACTATGAAACTAATGATCATCCTTTACTGGCATTATTATGAGAAATTAGCCACAAATAACACCGTAATCTATTAGCAATTGCAAAAAAGGAAAATTATATAAGAGAACAATTATTAATCAAATTCGCCGAGTTAAGGAAAATTGATTTAAAAAAGTTCCATAGGCTCACATTCGTCTTGAAAGAGAGCTCCTCCTTGAGTCCTTGGCACCTGTTCTCCAGGTCAACTCTCATGAGGACTTCACCCTCGAGCTGCTTCTTGGCTTCATCGAGCTGGCGAGTGAGGTCGGCCACGCGGGCGCGCAGCTCCCTCAGTTCGGCCTGCAGTTTCTTGCGCTCATTGTCGCTCTGGCTCAGCTGCTTCGTGAGCTCGTCAACCTCCTCCTCCGTTTTGCTCAGGCTTTTTTGGCACGATGACAGCTCATTTTCCTTGCGAACCAGCCTGGAAAAGAAAACGCATTTCAAACAAGCTATATTATGACTCCGTCAAGAAAATAAAGTCCGTCATCAAACGATGATTTCCTATTTGGGATTAGTCTTCAGTATAACTAGACATCTACACACTGTAAACAATTCGACTATACCGTTTGTAAAGCTCAGAAAACTTCTAACATAGCTTCTTAACTAAAAAAACAACAACCACAAGGCAATTAATAATTCATAAATCCAAGTCAAGTCTAAGGCCCTTACCATATAGCCTACAAGTGTTTCAAGTTACATCTTGATTCAAGGATCTTATTTCCTTTTCCGAAAAAGTTGAAACGCACATAAAATACTATCCTCAGACATTTAATTTTTTCACGTCTAGAGAAAAAGCAAAGTTATCACCAACTGCAGTAAATATCAATTATCTAGAATTTAACACAAGTACTCGCTGGAAGAATCTCATCAGTCGCCAAGATCACCCAAGAATACTAACGCTAAAGAATGTGGCAAATAGATAACATACAACATATATCAGTTATAAGTTAATCACATTAAAATCTAATGAAAATAAATTAATAAATACTCTGACACGTTCGGCAACTCATCTTCCTCCTCTCGGAAATGAGTATAACAGAACACTCATACCGCTGAGAATCGACTCAAAATCGAATTCTTGACACTTTTTCAACGACGTGAGCAACCAGTGCTTCATTTCACCATTACTGGGGAAGTGTTAATCTACCATTGACTCCTAAATTCGAGCAAAAAGTTCGCATTAACAACAGTATAATTAATGAAGAAAGACGATAACAATTGTAAAATTACATTTATTGAAAAAAATCAAGAATCAAGATACTAACATTGGCATTTAAAATTATACTAGTAACTTATAACTGAATCAAAATAACGTGTCCATATTCAAATTGAGTTCAGGAATTGAACCAATTTATATACGTGGAAGTATACACAGCAGGATTCAATCCAATGATAACTCTACAAAATAATAATACACACTTTGCTGGTTGCTCGCTAGGTTCGGCTTACCATTCTCCTGATCAGTAGAATTTCACTGGAGACTATTACTGTGCGCTGCGTTAATATGCGGCAGTATCGTAGATGCTTGTAGGATACTGATTCGCACGTCGAAAATCAATACTATCTAGAGGAAATTAAACGCTTTCTTTGATAGAATACGATATAATAGGTTAACTTTTTTTTAATAATAAAAATTTGATTTCAAAGGCAACAATGAGGCACATTCGTGACACATTACAGGCTCCACTGGGTAAACACCACTCATTCAAGAATAGAAAGTACGTGCCGTCATTTTTGACGGGTCGCACGATTAGCTCATTGTAACGAATTATCATGCTCCGATATACAGAATAAAACAGAACTAGACTACTTAATATCTCACTATTCAGCGCGCGACAGAATGATGACACATTTCATTTGTTGGTTTAATGTAGTAAAAATAATAACAAAGAACGAAAAAAAAGTATTTTTAACAAGGAACAAAGTAAAATAAATAGCATTACATAGACAGTTAAAACATGAATGTACTTTTGTTCATCCTTCATTTATTTAACTTTTATAAAGCCAAAAAAATGAATAATTTTGCCGCATTATGCATAATACACGAATGTGACCTCTCGGACTCGTTACGTAAACCCACCTTTCCCCTCCCCGCTCAGTGTTATCGACCCTCCTCGAACCCGTACGTATTTATCAACCCTGCGAAAGCTTCCACCGTCCCACCGGATCAATATCGACCACGTTTGAAGGAACTTTGCGGAAGATGTAAAGTTATACTTCGAACAAAACATGTTAGTTGAACTCTTCGGTTTAGAAATAACACCTATATAATTTAAATACGAAAGCTCGAATGCAATTAGCGGAACAGGAACTACCAAGCCACCTGCCTGCCAGACCGGAGAGCCTGTGAGTAGCTCTACTAGTCGCCTACGATAATCGAGGATGTGGCACGTGGTGAAAGTTCATTCCTATTTTAAGACTCAAACCTTATTCACTCTATATAACCTAATAGATTTCAAGTAGTATAATTTTTAGTAAAAGAAACATACCAATGTGACTACAAGTCCTTACTTGTTCCATCAATGGAACAAATAACAGTTACGAAGAAATTCAACGGTTGTCCAACCGTCAGTAGCACCCTTGCTAGTGATGCGTTAGATCTCCACACATCTCCACACATAAAATTCACAGTTCAACTGATCTTCGACAATATATAAAAGTGACGAGCCATTGAGACATCACATGAATTGTATGAGTAGGTGTGCAGTACAAATGCAATTCGATGAAAATGCTTGAAGCAACAGCGTATAGATAATCCAGCAGTGTCTGGCAACTACTTCGTTCAATGCGCGGGAGAGAGTGTCCCCCAACACACCCCTTCACTCACCCCACCTAACAATCGCCGGCCGGCGTCTGATGAACGTACGGACACACCCATCCACAGTTCCTCAACGTCTTCTTTTGCAAAGGCAGTATTAAGAAACTAAAGAGAAATACGTAGGGATGACACAACGTACGAACATTAGAACACATCTGCGAGTATGGTAACCCATTGACAATTCAAAGTGGCGTACGGTACACCCGTCCGGCCTTGTGCAGACGTAGAGTCACGCTGAGTCACAGAGAAGAGGCACGCTCAGGGAGCTAAGAAAGCGCGGGCGAAGAGAGCAAGCACCAGGGCATGTGAGCTAAATCAGTTTCAATAAATCGAGCCACACTTGCATTAGAAACGTACCCCTAATTTTATTGGCATACACAGTGACTTTTCTTATGAAAAGAAATGAGCAGCTCGTTTGCCAGCTGCGTAACAACTACAAAGACATGCTAAGGAACGTCTAATCGCAAATTAAATAGAGTACCTGTTCATGTTGCACGAAAAACTCTGATATCGTAAACGTTCAGACTATCCTTAATAAAATCTAGAGGAATTGATTGAATCCACTTAAATTACCTTTTTCTTAAATTTCCTGATCCTTTCACCTTTTATGTGAACTTGGTGGCATTTAGCGAACATGTTTTAAAATTTGTTACCGAAAATTTTATTTTTTCAATGCATGTGATTCAAACAGCGACGATAAATACATAACTACATATGTTTTAAAAACATTATCATAACCGACCCAACATAAACTCGGGAATCCAATTGTAACGTCAAATACCAGAAACTAGTAAACTCCTAGGTTATGATCAATCTCCTATGCGTATAATGAACATATGAAAACTAAAGTTACGCAATTAGAGTGGAAAAAGTTTACAATTTTCGACTCATTGGTGTCTCCATTATACGGTATTTTCCCCATTTGCTTGTGAGAACGTAATGAGTGGAGACAAGGATTCTCGGTACGACACTGAATGGCCAAGGCACGGAAATCAATACACGTGCTCAGTTCGGTGGACGACATTTCCGTCAGCAGCAGACGGACACCGAGGCTATGGTCCTGACCACAGTGGGAGCTGCTGATGTCATCAGCATGACGCGGCATCAATGACGTCATAACTTCTTTCGGGTACGCATACAAAGCTACGTCATCAATGCATTAATATGATCATATTCGTACAATAACTCCACGAACACATAGTTGACGGGACACAAGAGTATTAAGTTTCTAGACACAAAGATCTGAAATAGCTTTTACGCAACGAGTCGATTGGAACACCGATATAGGGAAAATTTGGCTGGGAGAACTTGCAGCAGTTATTACACGAATCAAGTATAGTAGTATTATTTTATAATAATTTTTCTAAATTTGCCGTAGGTCGAAATCCACTACGTAAACAAAATACAAAACATAATTCATGAGTAGTTTTAATTCTTTCATGAGTCCTTAGTATCTCGAACATCTGTGTGAAAAATGAGCATGTTTTTTAAAGGAAACGCCACTTGTTAAGTGATACGAGTTCTACTCTAAAAAGCGGTCACA
This sequence comes from Orchestia grillus, assembly GCA_014899125.1. Lineage (NCBI taxonomy): Eukaryota > Metazoa > Arthropoda > Malacostraca > Amphipoda > Talitridae > Orchestia > Orchestia grillus. The sequence continues at coordinate 19,060 of VOMN01026876.1, read as the reverse complement.
GTTGGTAGAGAGAGCGCGCTCAGGTATGTCCCAAGACACCTACGTCACAGCCCGCAATAGTAATGACATCACCAGAGCTAAAGAGCGCGCTCTCTAGTTCACCTCTTGCGCCACTTCAGAAGCAGGTAGCGAGCGGGTCCATAAATTCTGGAACTCGACTCAAGGACATGCTGTTGACCGGACTTGAGCAGTCCGATGTTTCTTGTGTTAACACGCCATGATTTATACTTTTTAGAATAATGTAGTTATTTTTCTAAAATGGGATAAATTTCAAACAATGTGAATATGCATTTTCACACATCTTTCATCAATTGGTAAGCGGACCATTCAACGCGAAAGTCTGCTAAGCATCGCTAACAAAGAATAACGCATTTCAGGTGAATGAACTCTGAGCCAACCAACGCATGCCGCACGCCCGAGAACACAATAAGCTCGGGAATGACCTTACAAGGACTACAAGGTGACCGATGATCAACGCCAGGAAAATGGAACTACGTCGCAAAGGCAAACTACACTTAAACATTGTTCGCTACGCAAATTGCCACGTTCAAGAATATCTTGGAGTAACCTGAACGTTTCAGAGAAGTAATGCACAATGATACATTACACACCGCGGAAACAAGAAGCTTCAACTGACAAACTAATATTTTTCTTCAACCTACTGCGCACGTTAAACATTGAAAAAGAGTAGCTCGCACGGATGGTTATAAATAAATAGTCTAACCTCACTTCTAAAGTTATTTTTCCGGACAATCGATTCTCGACGATTTTTTCAGTCGGAATTTGGCTCTTGTTTATGAAATCGAGTTAAAAATAAAAACGCATCAATACTCGGAGTGTATACATATCTGAAGAACTAAGTAGACGAGGAAAAAGAAGAGAGGGAAGGTTATACGTAGGAGTTCATAAACAAAAGATAACATGAAAGTCTAAAAAACAAAATAATTAATTTCAACTGTCTCTCCCAAAGAGAAAAAATAAACTGTACTGATTATAATACTAATCCCTTATTCTACGCATAATCTAGAACATATTCAAACCCTGCAAAAGTAGTATACCACGCAATAATTCAGGATGCATTCCACGTAGAATGTCATTAAAGCAACAATTATTTCCAATAATGAGCAATTACAAAAAAAGTAAAATTTAAATCAATCCACGATACTCTAACCTTCCAACCCTTATACATTTCAGTTCCCGCCTCCATTTATGGTTACTGAGCCACGACTCCGAAGACCCGACTTAAATACGGCTTCATATGATTGTAATTACTCCTCGTAAGCCAACGAGAGAACTATAGTAAGTACTCTCTTCGAATACAAGGTAAGCGATATACCGTATGTCTCACATGACACTAAAGAATCAGAACAATTTGTTACTGAACGTTTAGATACCCGCCTGCGTAATAAACAACACAATTGCCAAGCATTTAAAGAAATTCGGAAAACTTTTAATACGTCCAGCACTCAAAAGGTTCAAATAAAATTGCTGAAGTGCGTATTCTATTCACTCATTTGTTGCAACTCCCAACGTGAATATTTTTCCCACAAAATGAAGCGTTCCACAAAAGTACGGCCTATTAATAACGTGGGTTTTTATCCTCTAGATTCCATTCCTACAAATGAACGTGATGACTTATCAGAGTACCAATTTTTGTAAGTACGATGCTTACAGCACATTTCACAATATCATCGATTACTTCTGTGCTTACGTTTTAAACGCCTAAATTGAACTATTTATACCCTGAATGAAAAAAAAATTGCATTAATTTCATGAGCCTAGTGAAGTCGCGCGGCGTTGGTGGCGTTTTTACTTTAAATCTTAAGTTAAACTTGCTTGAAAAATGAACACAAGTTGAACAGACGAGGCAGGTGATAAACTTCTCTACACGACAGGGATAAAACTTGTGACGTACTTCTCGATAGCGCTCTCTTCGCTGTAGAATCGTTAAAATAGATAATAGAACGTAACCATACGTATACACCGGCTTTGAAAAAGCGAAGTATATATACCTTTCACTTTCAACAATCGTCATCCCAAATTAGAATATACCTTATAACAAACATCGATAATTTAGTAACACGTTTAAGGGGTTCCACAATTATAGAGTACATCCTCATTTAATACTGAAGGACGAATGGGTCAATACGATCCATTTTGAAACTTCAAATCACTGTAAAGAGCTTTTAAAGAAGTTGATTCTAATTATTCGGAACATTTTATTCCAACTCTAATTCATCTTTTCAGCAAAGAAACATGAGTTATTTAACGATATAACAAATTTTCATTCAATTTTGGTCATATTGACGGATGAGTGAATATGCCCCTCCCTCATTTGCCCTACTATGCAAAGGGGTAAATGTAACACCGACCCTCTGGAACATGGACACAATTACAGCACCGCCAAGTCTCAATCGTGAACGGGAATAGTATCTTAGATGAAGTGACATCTAAGATACCATTAGTGATAAGTGACAGGTATCTTAGATACAAGTGACAGGTATCTTAGATGAAGTATTAAGTCTCTGCATATAAATAATTTTAGTCTTCTACGCACAATCTATTGTATGGGAAGACAGATAAAACACTGACATTCGTTTTAGACAACATACGAATTCTAAACTTTAAAATTTTGTTTAGATGATTTCAAGAGGTAACACCCCACTCCTCTCGCTCTAGTGAGAGGAGTGGGCAGCACAAAAATCCAGTGAGGGAACTGCAGCACCCGCTTTATTTTACGGAAAAATGAGACAGCAATGATAAAATGTACAAAAACTTTCATCGTTATATCGCTCAAGACCTTGAGTGAGCAGATGCGTGCAGTTGCTGATTTAAAATTTATAGAACTTTTTTACATTTTAATTTAATCGCAGAGCAACAATATTGCATTTATTCGTTTTCTGCTTTCATAAAATACGCTTAAAATGATTTTGGATGAAAGTATTTTCAATTTGCTCTGGCTTGCAGTAAACAAGTTCACGTGGTACATAACACGACCAAAGAATCCAAATTGGCGTATATTTGTGCAAATAAAAAACTGTAACATAAAATTGCACTTGGTAACTCCTCATGTACAAAACGCACAATATTGTGTAAAAAATGAGATGATATCGAGGAAGTGTTATTTTGGTTGGAAAGAAAGCGGAAAACAATGCCCATTGCACGTTAGCAGCGCGAGTATACTGAAGCGGATGTTTTTTTACTGATATCACACTTAACTAAAAAATGAATAACCCAACAAAGGCATCCATACTTTACTGTTTCATCATGGACGCGCGTAAATATCATACAATGGCATTTTTACAATTAAAGCAGATTTTATATAGGTACATCTTTAGCAAACATTACCATAGAAGTAATATTCAACAACAGAATATTATTTTGACTTTTTCCGATGAATTTTAAACTAGTTAAGAGTGCGAAGAAAGGTTATAGAGAGCGCTACCTATTATACAACCAACAGGTGCCTTGTTTTAGGGCCATCACACTAGCAGATGAGAAAGATACGATCATAAAAAGACCTAGTACATAATGTTCATTTACAATCACACAATGTATGTTTACTTTCGGGCGCAAATTCAAGACAAAGTTTGTCCTCTCACGAATTTCGGCACTAAATTTGAAGTTGTGAAATGTTTCTACTCATAGAACCGGAACTATTCTGAGTAAGACCACGCACAAAGAAAAACGGGAGAACAACAGCTTGTGCCGTTAACAAATAAAAACAAAAACGAAAAAATGGAGAAGGAAACGGAGATGATACAGTGTAATCAAGTGCAGCCGAGAGTCCTCACATAAAACGGGAAAGCCAAAGCGGACACACGCACGGCTCGGGTCAGGGTCATGGCGTCTGCTGCGGACTGTCTCACAGGTGAAGCCGTGTAGAGCCTCGTGACCTCGGGTGAGGAACGCTCTCCGAAAAACGGAGCTAGACATTAGGTTACATGCGTATACCATAACGCAAGGGTAAAGACAATTTCGAAAGAAAAAGGCTCCGTCATTTCAAAAGTCTCACTACAAAAGATACAGGCAGCATACACACAGAAGTGAAGCCTAGCCAGTACTTTCTAGAGGGGAGAGGAAAGTAGGGAAAAGGGAAGGTGGGAGGCAAGGGAGAAGGTGTAGGACTAATTGCACGGGGTCACGCCACAGGAATCAAGCCCATGTCTTTCAGTTAAAATACGAAATAATTGAAATATACTCTCAGATCGCTCACCATCAATCTATTTTCACGCAGAGATGGAATCAGAAAAATTCATGAGACAAGGGAAATAAAAAAAAATGGAGACGAAGAGAGATTTAGATGGACATGTTCTTCAGAGAATAAACATTGTCAAATGATTATTTCCACGAAACAAAAAGAACATGAAAATATCGACTCTATAATCAAAACGACCAAAAACAAGATTTAAAAAACAGGGACTGATCCTGTTGTAAGCAGTTCATGCTTCTCTGAGAAGTCATACATTATGGATGTTGTGCGGCAGCGACGAAAGAGGTTACTGGCAAACAAAGCTTGCCAGGAGCTCATGAATTAAATTTACGCATCAGCAAGCGCAAAGGCCTAACTTAAGCAGAAAAAATATTTTTAACGCGCTACATGAAGACATAAGCATCCTTAATTGAAAATATACGCACAAATTTTTAGTGCAAAGAGCCAATAACTATTTGCAGCACCCGGAGCTTTGGAGGGATAAGTTTATTTATTTCAATTTGCACTTAGTACATTACTACAGAAAATCATAAACTTTAAAATTAATACGAGAAACACAATACAATGTTAATGTAATACTCGTTTTTCAAGTAAATGCAAGTTTTAATAACACAGGTATCTTCATCAATGCAATTTACTACGCTTCTCTCTCGGAGTAAAATTAAAGGTATGCCATAAAATACTCCCCAAGTAGAAGTTGCTCAGGAGAGACTCAAACGTCTTCGTAGACGAGGAAGTACCATCTTGCATAGAAATGAATCGAGTCTTCTAGAGAGTACGGGACCTCTACATCAGTGGTTCGAATTGAATTATTAGGTCGACGTCAGCAACGGCGCGCAAGCTTTTTAAGTTATCTTTACAATGTAATGAAGCACTCTTCCATCAACTTTGCAATAAACAAGAAAGAACGATAAAAATGCACGAGCGAAAGCAAGTTACTGTGCTTGTAGATTTGGCACCAGATGAGAACAAGGGTCGCCGAGAGTCCGCGACGGACACGCGTGTACCTCAAAGCGACGATCACGTCACCGCCAGATATAGTCGCGCTGCGCTCCTAGCGCGCAGCCCAGCGTGCTTCCTGGGGGTCAAGCTGCTACATTCGAGCACTTGGTTCAGCCCCTTCAACCCATGTGATAAAAAGTTCACTGTCCTCACGGGATAATACTCAACCATATAGAAGGACGAGAAGAACATCATCAGAAGCCAGATTACAGTTGAATCTAAGCACGATTCGGTAGGTATTTCGAACAATGAACAATTCCACTATTGCTATAACCGTAAGCTAAAAAGTCTGACGATATAAATATAAAATTGATAATTTTCAATAAATATAGGGTCTTAGAAAAATGAGTCTACGATATTTCCAAACATCACAGCACAGTAGCCCATACAAACAAACTGCACTTCCCTCTGAAAGAAGTTAAACTCGACACAAACTAAGCTATCAAACAATACATCAAGTTCACGCCCTTGAGTTTCCACTGATATTTTAGGGAACAAAAAATCACGAGGGACCTTGTTCATATGAGCATCTGCACAGCGTTCTCCAACACACGAGAGTTGCGTCAATACCTGCGTTCCAGGTGAAGGTGAGCAACTGCGATAGTACATTCTTTCGAAGACAGCAGTTCACTGCGTTTCGCCTAAAGGAAAATGTTAAACAAAAACTAGTGTACGATGCTTTACATATCACTGCTCCGATACCATTCTATGACCATTAAATAGCACATATCGCAATCCCACCGTAATCCTAGCTCAAATTATATCGACTAGACAGAAACAGCCAGTAGCAATACTCTAATGATGCACATTTCTCAAAATTTTACTGCATATAGTTCATTTTTCTCACTCTCTTCGTAAACAAACGAAATTTTTCAGAACAAATCTGAACACCAAGTATCACGTATAATTTTTACACAACTGCAATTCAACTCAACCCGAAACTCATTCAGATCCAACCAGAATGGCTTTTCTGAGCGTAACCAATCTTTGTTTCTCAAAATTGGCAATATTGGTGACTGTGAAGTACAGCGTGGACATTCCATCAACAGTGCTCGATGTAGAAGGGCAATGAAGGCCAGTGACATGGTGCTACAACAGTGAAAAAGCTGGAGGCGGAGCAGAGAAGTACCCTGAAAGGCTGGTATGCGGAGGCGACTGTTGACACAACGTGTTATCGCGTACTGCACCTACATTCTAGCCTCACCTTTACACTCGCAGCTAGAGTCAAAAGTAAACTGTACAGGAAACAAACATGGAATAATGATAATGATAACACTATAAACGTTAAATTTTTGTCTCTTGATTTTTGAAACTCAAGTGCAAGGAAGTGAGACGTACTCGTATAACACCCAGCAATCGCAACAAATTCAAACAAATATATGCAGGGAATGACGTAATTTTGCGGGCGATCAGCCGAACTATGATACTGGCGACGTGGACCGAGAAGCAACAACCGCACGGGGGCGTGAGCGCGTCACCTGAGACCATGTGTTGGCACTTGACGGCAGCTCTAACGAGGAACTGAGCTACAGCGTCTTCTTAGCAGAGAGAAGCGCTTCACGAGATTACCTTGTCATGTGAGAACACGCTTATAACAAGCACGAGAAAGAACTTTCAAGAGAAAAATCAGAATATCACAACTCACTTGAAAAAACGTTCATTTCTGCATTGAAGTAGTCCTGAAATACCTCTACGCAAAAATACAAGCAATTTAAAAGCCACAAAATAGCATGCATGCCGTCATTATACGGTAATTTAAATAGTCCCAGCGGTCAAGAACGTCAACGGTTTGCAATCGTAATTTTTATAAAACTGAAAAGCCTAATTCAGGAAATACTACATACAGCCCGTGTCAACTTCCTTACTAACTTGATAGCTATCGTTCAAAAATTAAATCGTACTACAGTTATCGACTACTACCTGCTGATGAAGTGTAATGAACATCGAGATCGAGGGAGTGAACGGCTGCACTGCCTCGCAGGTCACTCAACACCAGTAACCGTAAAAAGCTCTTTAACACATCGACTGTGACGTGGGCCGTACACGCGATCATCTAACTCAACCTAACGTACCCAAAGTATTAATTATTATGCATTTATTTTTTAGGTTTTCATGAAGTTTGTGTTCGTTACTCGAATGTGCTAGTTTAGATTAGAAGGAAAATTTATTGGATAACCAAATTTATGAAAACAAAATTCTTCATTGCTAAATTCACAACGGAGGTATTTGTCGACACAAAATTTTCCTGTATGGAGAATCACAGTCGAAGTGTTAAGGGACGCGCGGTACCTCGACGCTGCCTCGCGTGTGAGGTGAACGCCAAGTCAAACAGCAGAACTCAACAGAAAGTTCACGGCAAGAAGGCATGGAGGTTCCTGCCAGAAGAAAGGAATTCGAGACGCGGGTCTGCGTCTGAACAGATAGCAAAAAAGTAGCCTTGCGCTCGTAACATGACCGTAGTACTTCCTCTAGACGCTGCCTCCTCATGGCCAACCAACCTCTCCTTACGAGCTTCATTTGGTGAAAATGGTGGAATGAACAGCTGCTTGCATAAGATCACTAAATAATCAATTGTTCAATAACTCATTAAACGCATTTTTCCAGAGTATCCATAGAGAATATAAGCCTAATTAGTTACCAATTAGAATAGTTAGTAGCTTAGTAAAAATGGCGGAAGTTCTTTCGCTTAGCATTGTCTTCCTTAGAAAAAATTAATCGATGTTAAAGCGCGCTGAATTATAATGGAAGAGAAAGTAAAATAAACGTTTATCATCATAATTCACTGAAGCATACAGTTTCACCATCGCAGTCCATCCAGTTGTTCCAGCAATGAAGTATGAATACTAAAGAGCAAAGGATAAAGTACATATTCGTACAAGACATTTCTAATGCAATACGTCAGTCTTTCTTACTAGAGGAAAAGGTGTGCTATTTAGCTATAATGTTAGTAGCTATGCTACTAACATTAACTCATGCTTTTGACGAACATGTGCGTCTTCTTTGACTATGTATAAGCTTCAAGTGCGTCTTCTCAGTAGAATCGGTAAGATACGAAAAATTATAATTTGAATACTTTTTAATAAAAACAATGAGGCCGGCATGGAGCGACGAAACTAACTTTCATGGTGGCAGCAAACGTGTTAAAGCCGCGATACTGCACTAACCAAAAGCTAACAATTAAGAAGTAAGGAAACAATAAAACTTACAAATACATGATATTTTGGTGCCACGCTTTGTAGGTGCACGTACTAACAGCTCAATATTTCCATTGCAAGTATAATAACGCACCTCTACACTCCTACCCTGTCGGTGAAGAGGTAGGCAAAGAAAAATCAGATCACGTACACAGCCACGAAGCCATTGCACACAGGCTCACCATATGCCCTTGCTTCTTAATGAGTCATAGCTCCCCTGATGACTTCAGTACAAAGGCACTCTTTCATTCATGACTAAATCAGGACACATTTAGACTGATTATGATCATTATTTCAAACGGATATTGAACCGATCCTTAGAAATATCGCTGATACAGCGGGAACATATTACCATAGGGTAAAACCTATCACGAAAAATACTGACACTCGCAGTACTCTACAAAGAAAACTCGTGTTATGGATGGCACAATTTTAACACAGCAATAACAATCCTGAGCATCAAATGTGTACATTTCTAAGAGACCAGAAGTTAAACGTAATACACAAACAGTATTGGACATACTGCAGGTTAGAGGGACGAGTCGTCCACACTGTGTCAGCCTTCAAGAATGGCAAAGCTACAAATTAAAAGGAAATTACGATGCTTTTGAACTACCGACTTACAGCAAGAGGAAACCCAACTTACTTATGGGCCACTAAAAGCACACCCCAAATACTAACAAACCCGTAAATAAGGTTGACATATATAATATAGGTCACTATACAGGCTCATAAAGCTGTAATATATTTCCAGCAAAATTCTATGTAGAGATATTCCTTTCCAGTATGGTATGCAAACAGCAGTTAAAACCAGACGATGATGTTAAGAAAGGTATCAGTAAGTCATAGTCTTGGTTTAAAAGTTCCCTCTGAACAAGAAATGAGATCCGAAGAAAAAGAAGACTACTTAGTATAGACTACCAAAAACGGGGAATTCATCACAGAATCTCCTGCGAATAGAAGAGCGAGTTAAGAATGAAGAGGAAGAAAAACAAACAGCGAAAAAGGTGTAAAAATTTAAATAACCCAAGTGGGCACGAAAGGCAAAAGTGTTGAAGGCCTAGTAAGAGTTGAGGTAACCTAATAGTTTTCCCCTAGGGACGCTAGTCTCCATAGCACAGGGTAAACGAACCTAACCCTATTGCCAATCGTATGTCCTCTGAGGGATCAAGAAAGGTATTCCAAAGAAAGAAATCATTGTTCCGTATCGGTGATATTGACAACAGAATTTCCTTGCATTCAGTAACATTTTTCTAACATTATTGATGATAAATCGAAAGCTCCCAACTCCATCACTCTTTCTGGCATTCCAGTAATTAATTGACGCACGATCATCACAATGATCCCAGATTTGACAGCAAGCACAATCATCAAGAAGTAATGGCGAATAACATGAACGCTAGCACAGTCACAACTGTAATAAACCCAACTTCAAACACAAGACTCGGAAGGTGAGCCCAACAATGGCCGAGCCTAACCTTGACCGCCGCAAGAGTTCAGCGAAGCACGCACCTGCTCCCGCCACAGTGAAAGAAACAAGCTCAAAGAATAAAACAGAATCTGAAACAAGCTCAAAGAATAAAACCGAATCTGAAACAAGCTCAAAGAATAAAACAATCTTTTCCTTATAACTACAAATGTAAGTCACTCGTTACACATATAAAACTCGTTCAATACGTTCCGTAATTTGGTGAAGTTAGATCTTCCTTACTCAAGTTGACTCATTTCTACAATTAAGCTTCTTAAAGTTAACCTAAGAACGTTTCAACGGCTCTTTGTTGTTTTACCGCCTAGATTTCATCAGCGTTACTTTCCGACATGGATTATTTGTCTAAAAAATACAAACTTTAGTCAACACTAATATCTGAGTCTCAACATATTACATGCACTAAGAACGCAGCGTTCTCAATATCCATTATTATGAAGCAATTATTTCTTGAATTAAATAACAACGTCCTTCCAAATACAACGTATGATAATAACGAGTGCAAGGCTTACACTTGATTACAAACAGAGCCTCATGAAACTGCACGTCTCAAGATCGCGACCATCGTCAACAAGTTGAGTAAAATATAAAAACTTGAAAAAAGAGAGACAAGCACGAGCTAAACATGACTGTTATAATGAGACTCCACGTCCTGTTCATACGACCTAACTGGTTCAACTCGCACACTATCACTTCATCATGAGTTACGTGCTAATATGCAAGGAAGTTGGGGAAGAGCGACTGAGCACTCCAGCACTGAACCGAGTCACTATCAGGACACCAGCAGATCTGCCCCACATCACCTGAGGTAATTGGAGGGACGCGAGATGTGACGTTAGTTAACGATTAAACACTCAACTTGGTTTCTGATCAAAGGGGTTCACTAATACATACAAATTATAATTACTAAGTTACTAGAAAAAGTACCATTTCACGTAACAAATACATTTACTATTTAGATAACTCATGCAATATAAAACGAATTTTAAATAGGTTCATTTATGAAGTCATGAGACCAATGCTTTATTTCTCGATTAGAATTTTCTACGATATAAAAACAACCTTCAAAATCGACGCCCATTCAAAATGGAAGAACTGAAGACTTCCTCAAAAACATGAAGTCGTGTGAAGTTTAATGCAACAATAAAATTCTTTGCAACATTTTCCACACAGTAGTTCAAAAACGATTTGTGCGGAAATTTAACAATCATGTTGAGGAGCAATGAATCCGAAATTAGCTAAATCAACGTCACTATTTGCAGTGACATGTAGTTGTACATTGAATTAGCCCAATGAATGATACTACTCGCAGCAACAGACTTGCACATGGAGTACTGAGTAAGGCGAAGCGGTGCACTTGGCGTGCGCTGTACGCGCTCACACAAGTGCCGTGGCAGATGCTGAGATCGAGAAGGACACGTTCATGTCAAGCTCTGCAGCCGGCCACGCCGCGCACACACATTGAGCTTACAGGTCGATGTTCGCTGCAGTTCACTCCTGTATGCTCAACTAGCTTCTATTTGCATAGATTTGAACAGTGTGAGAATATTATTTAAACTATTCTGTAATTTCAGCGGTTACCTAGAGCCACCAAAACTATACCCATTAATTTCAACATGATACGGTACATCCTCTCAACAGTTAGACCGTATGTGTAGCTGGCTGGCTACGCGCCCGGCGCAACAACCCATTCATCTGGTCTGGCCCCCTCGCCACCACGTCATCTCGCCCAGCGCTCGAGTGCCACGAGACAGAAGGGCGCTTGCGTTCCTATTGAACCTGATCGTCCACAAGTCTTCGAATTACAGAACGCTAAAGTTTACTACAAGTGAATAATTCTAGCGGAAAATGCAAGCTTTTCTTTGAGCACGCTCGCCGTAGGGCAAGAGGATGGCTGAGTCATTCACGACCTCACGGAGCGGGAGAGCACGAGTGACAAATATAAAAAGCAACAGTGGCAGGGCGTGGCCGGCGGGAGCACAACCGAAATGCAGCTTTGCAGTACCCACGAGTAAGGTTCGATTTCCCTCGGCTCCAGGATCAGTAAGTAGCGAGTGATCAAGGAACACCCGCCAAATGACGGGAAGTAGCCATAGTAACTCTCCGTTGTCCTAAAAGTGCGAATTTAATCAGGCAAGTCCATTTAGTGCTTAGTAATTTGAAACGAAATGAATAAAAAGCGTAGAAAGAAACGAAAAAAATCATGGCTGTATAAGCTAGGGTCACAGTAGCTTTTAGGACCAACAAACGCATTTAATTTTAACCATTTCAGGCATGGTACTTAACATTTTGACTAAAGTCAGTTCAAAATGTGTTCTAACGGAGGCAACGTTCACCTCGACAAGAGGGAAAATAAAAACTCGAAGTATATTTGAGAAAGTTCAAAAATATTCGCGCAGAAGGTCGATCACTTCACTCATACAGAAAAAACTAAGAACGAAACTAGACCTTCTTCAACAAGCGTTGCTGATTTAGCATCAGAGTGAAGGATCAGTGCCATACTTCTAACGACCACACCAGCGACGAACGAAAACTAAGGAGAAACAACTGAAGCATTGTAAGAATTGTAAGAGTAAAACATAAACCAATAGTGATAATTTCCCTCAAATAGTACATGTTGCAATACGCAGTAGAGTTCGAGCATGAAACCTACACTACGGACGCACTTGATAAGAATTCATGCCGTAAAACAGAAGAAATTAAACTTAATAATGCACTTTCATCATCATCTTGCCACATCCGTCCGTGAACTATTTCAACACTCCGACCACACTGTCTCGTAGACGAGCAACTTCCTCATGGTAAAAACGCTAATGAACACGGATCGTTCTAGGCTTGATAACATCTCTCGACAATTTTAACGCATGTTTTTCTTCGGATTTTTCCTTACGCAATGTATAAGGCGAAACTTCAGGTTTTACTTTCATTACAAATTCGTCATTTTCATTTAGGGGGCACAGGATGGAGACCACTAAGCCTGAATTTTCTTCAGAGTAACTTAGGAAGTAGTAGACATTAAACTGCAACACCAGGATAGAGGAAGATCCTAACATACGTTTCAATGGGTATTACTTTAGGAGGAGGAAAAAACATTACTCAAAAACGAAAAATTAACCCAACGATTCAGTTCAACAAGTACAGATTTAGTACAAGTCGACAAGGAGCATCGTATACATCATATACAATACCTCAACACAACACTGTAGCTGAAATTTATACCGCTGACTGTAGGTTTCAGGTACAGGAAGAAATAGAGCACATCTTTACCCATGACGAATTTTCTAGAACATAAAACATGTGGAAGATAACTAATTTCGCAGCGTTCTATCCCACCGATCAGTCCGAGAAATTATCTCGGCTTTGTCTCTAACCAGGCAGGAGATAAGCTATCACATACAGAACACAAAGGAAGGTCTTATCAGTTGTGTTTGATTGCAACACGACTACAGAAAATGACCTAAATAATAGCACTCTAAAAACCTGAAAGATCCTCATAACGATAAGACAGAGTACACCATTAAAATCGACTGCTTTGACACCAAGTGAGATTTAAACAGGACTGCCAATGCAATACGCCTCAACATTACGACCTAACCACGATGCCACATTTCTCTCGGGAGTTGACGCTAATGAGACCCAATGCACGCCCCACTTGAGACCCCATGCAAAATGCAGAAAAATCGTCGCAAGTTTTTCTGACAAACTGTCTTAATCCAAACGATAACTAAAGAAGGAACTTTAACAGTTTCTCATTGAAAAATAAATAAAAATGCTTACCCTCATGATTAAAAACAACATGTATTAAACACAAAAATTGAATAAGAGATACCAACAGAACTTGCACATAACCATTTGAACTTATTTTTATCTTAAAATTTAATATAAAGGATTTTTTAAAACATCAAATTTATTACTATATGAGAATTTTCATAGAATGTATAGCCTCAAATGAAAAGCAATGTGAACCAATGAGCAGTCATGAAACAAATTAAACTTGTACTACCAGCTTGTGCTGCATATTTATGCATGCTTAGGTAATCTATTCATTCATTTCTTCTGCAACAATGAACGTGATATCATTTTCAATAAAATTTAAATTCACCATCAGCTAGAAAACCAATTGTCTTTGCAACAAATTTTGATCCAGTACAGCAAGAGCATGTCGTTTTGTTCTAAAATGAAATACTTTGCATGCTTAAAGGGTTCAGATCACTTCACAAGCTGACTGAGCTCAGGGGAGAATATTTTGAAAATAACGGAATCTCAAACAAGGATATTCTAATTTCCCACCAGGTAAAGGTATTTTTTTCTATACAGCAACAAAAATTTTAAGCAAATTTTCAGGTTCCCATTTCAATAGTCAGACTGCCATTTCATAAATCTAAATAATCCGACCTGAGTAATGACGGGTTCTAGAATCAAGTTATTTTTAAAAATGATCAAAGCTATTGATGGCTTGTTGCTGAAACTTTGCCTGTACATCAGGCAGATGTGTCAACATGAGCATGTCTAGAACTACATCTGTGCCATAATTCATATGGAAATGTTAACAGAGGGGTGCACCTCACATAAGCAAAAAGGAAATTGAGGGCTCAGGTACTCACTGGACTCTGAGGTCATCATTATCAGCCTTGAGCTTGCCCACGGTGATCTGGAGCTGGGCCTTGTCCCTGGCTGTATCTGTGACAAGCTTGCGGGCGTCCTCCAGCTCTTGGTCGTACAGGTGCTTCATGGAGAACACCTGCACAATGGTCAATTGAGGCATGCAGACACAGTCTATGTTACAGATGTGTAACTAGTAAAACTAGCATAACCTAAATTCTAATGAGAGCTGAATAAGTACACTGTTCATCATATGTCATATAAACCTTCAGTTCTATGTGATTGTTTTCTTATTGAATTTTAAAATAACTGAAGTATGTCTCGGTTCAACTATTTAAAACTATGAAGAAGTATATACCTATGTAGAATTTACAGCATACAGAATTAACACTCATTAACAGAAAAAAAAAATAAGCATTTATATTAGTTAAAAAATTCAAGAAACACCAAGGAGTTTTTGTTTTTGTAATTAGTTTATTGCATACTCATTCCTCACTTCTGCTAATACCAGCATTACTGATGTAATGCTGTGTTTCTAACTAATGTTAACATTGTCTTCCCTTTAGTTCATCATCTAATAAGAGAGATATTTATAATCATCAGTACCAATATCCCTTTAGATGATACCAACAGATATAATCCATGGGAAGTCTTAATAGGTTAGTATACCAAATACTGGATTTACTTTTTTCAAATGAGGGCAAGATAGAATATATATAATAATGACAATGGCATCAATGATCTAATGATTCACTTTATTGTATTTGGCTAGTCATTTTAAGGGTCTTCATCTAATTTTTTACATTGCTATAGTAAAATTGAGAATTTCATTCCATGGCATTATTATTCATCAGTAAAAAATTGCCAACAGAAGCTGAAATAGAGAAAAAGACCAAGGAGCTTCTTTTATGTCCATTTACCTGGTATACTTTGGCAGGACAATTTAACTGTCACCCTTAGGCATTAGTCATAGTATGGGCGTCAGCGCTTCAGTAACTCAGACTATCTTTAGTAAGCAAAAGAGAAGAGCCCTTTGTATAGACTTAGGAGAATAGGGAATCTATACATAAAGTATACTCTTGCACTCAAACCCCTGTGCATGGAAACAGCAAGTCAAGAAGGAAGAGGAAGAAAAAATAGAGAATCATCAGTGAAAAAGGCATAAAATTGGAAAGAAGCAATGTGGGCATGAAAGATATAAGTCCCAAAAGACTAGCTATATCTGAGATAACCTTATCAATGTACCTCTGATGATGTTAGTCCCTGTAGCATAAGATAGACAAACCTAACCCTATTGCCTGTTCTATGCCCCTAAGGGAACTTTTAAACCATTAGATCAACCTAATTTCATATGAGCAAAGGTTTGATCAAGTTGCACCCATCATTCCAGTGAGATTTCTCAACCTAGTAAAGCAATATAAGTGTTTTTGGATAAGCTGGCCTAGTTGATTGGTCAAACTGGAATTCACATTCAAAATTATTTTTTAAATTTCACCACCTTCTTGACATGACTGCTATAAATTCATAGATGATATTCAGAAACGTTCATGTTTCTAACTTGACTTATGACTTATGCATTTGCCACAGAAACCTTGAGTACTTGATACAAATGTATCTGTGTAGAGAGGGGCAAACTATCCATATAACATGAATGAGAATTGACTCAAAAAAATGCATGTCACCTATGTAGAAGAAGAGGCTGAGCACTGCAGCGCACTGGCCCGAATATAGAGAGACAACAAAAACATGAGATGCCTGATTGTATTGCACTCACATGTGCGGATTTCAAAATGTGGAACTTTCATTTTTCATGAAAATAGAACTGATACATGAAATTTAAGGTCTTGTTTTTACCCCGCAGGCGTTTATGCACTTTTGCTGTTGAAAACATTTGTGGGTTTTCCTCTGCCTCGTGTGAGGCAGCTTTTGACGACGTTGGCCACTCGAAGATCACACGAGAGTTTAATACAAAAGGAAATCCGTTATGTACCTACATGCATTATATATGATATTTATTTTTAATATCTTTCAATGAAATATGTTTCATGAAAATATGTTTCATACATAATTTATAGTAGGTACATATATTAACATAATACTAGCAGGAATCATGAAAAGTTCACCAAAATGTAAATAAATCAGCCCATGAGAAGTGGTCTTCTCAAGTGTTGGACAGAGATTAACAGTTCAGGGCAGAGATAGTCTGGTCTTGAAAGCAATTTTCTCTTAGATGATGCAAGCAGTCTGAACTCAACTAGGGAAACTGAAAATGTCACATGCAACTGCATTTTAGTGTTGAGGACTCTAAAGTAAAAATTACCAAGCATTCTTCAGAGGAACAGCATTCTGATATAAAATTTAACTTCTTCAATATATGATAGAGCATTAATCTAATTTTAGATGTTCACAAATTAAGAATACTTTCAATAACTTACACCACTATTCTTGCATAAAGTTAGCCACAAATATGATCAGTATTATATTGCTCTATTGAACAAATAACTGTCAACAAATTTGTTAACAAATTCACTATTCAATTGAAGTAAATCAAAGCTTTACCATCCCAGAAACTCTGTTTATTAACAAAGTTGTTGAGCAAATACATGTTCTGTGTTACAAATCTACGCTACTTTTTTTTACAATATGCATTGCCCTGTGGATTGGCAGACCAAACACTAAAAATACAGCAGATCTAAACAATAAATAGAAAAAATAACAATACACAATGTTGTACTTTCTATTAGCAATTACTACCAGCCTACCAAAGCAAAATTTCTATCATTAAATCTATAAAAATATAAATTGCCTACTGTTAAATGTTTAAAATTATGGAAGTAGCCTTCAATGTGAAATACGATTATCAATGTGTAACTAGCTATTATCTAACCTCTTTTTTCATGCTCTCTTCGATGGTCTCGATTTGAACTGTGAGGCGGCTGTTCTCAGTTTCGAGGTGCCTCACTCTGTCGATGTAAGTTGCAAGACGGTTGTTCAGGTCCTGCAAATCTTGCTTTTCTCTTAGTCGTGAAATTCTCGTAGGACTAAGAGGGGAACTTCGAGCAGATTTCCCCTTCGCGCTGCCAGGCGTTGCAGGGTTGCGAGGGGTGCTCGTTCCTGGAGTGCCCATGCTGCTCGACTCACCGCCACCGGACGAGCTGTACGTCGTACGAGTAGTGGTCTTCTTTACACTACGTGCCGACATTTTTAATGGGAACGAAACTATCAAGGCAGGAATTAACACAAATTTTCACCCTCCACCGATCAGAAAATTTTACGGTCGATGCTGGTAACCAGCAACACCTGCTCCTCACACAAATCAGCGCATACTGTAAGTTCCGAATGATCCAATGGCGGTTTTCAACAGTTTGGATCAAAAATTACCCTAAAGGCTTCCAAAGTTATTTCAAATATCGATCGTTCACCTGCATCACACACGTATTTAATCGTTATTAAAACGGATCAATATCTTTATACTTAATTTTCGATATGTCTAAAAAACATAAAACATAGAAATTTTAAAAATTATTTTGAAGCAAAAAATTTTTTGCACATGCTTATTGTTCGGTTACAGTAGGTCAATTTATATCACTACCTCAGTAGTGTGCTAATAATTAATTAATTACGAATATTTTGAGTTTCACTAAGTGATAAAAAAAACACACATTCTTCACATCTCTCGCCATGCCAGCAGTTGTAAGGCATTGAAAACCCAACGGTAAAACGTTTTGGAATTGTTAAAGGTTCAGGTTTTAAGATGGCAACATCTTGCGCAAAGTAAATGGTGCTTGAACTTTGACTAACCACCTCCAACACAAGCGCAGGGTGTTTACCTGTGCTTTCGACTTACTAAAGTGTTCGGAGGTAAGTACTGATATGTTAGAATTTTAAAAAATTTCTGTTGTTTTGCTACACTGAATTATTTCCTAATAACTAGCTATATTTTGGTAGTAATTAGTTAGTATTCTGAAAAATCGCAAATACCGTTAAGAATATTTTATATACACCTTTTAAGTTGAGGTTTCAGGCGGTTGTACGTTCCCTTCGGTCCAGATGGATAGGGAAACACAGCGTCTAAAGTATAACTTAACTCATATATTGGCAGTCGATTATTTGGGTCTGATCCCGATCGAATAATGTTCTTCGTGGTGGTGATTGTGTATGTTGATTGAGTTTGTGCGGTGTATTTAGTTGGTGGCTTCGACACGGGGAGCGAGTGATTTCGAGTAAGCCAGGGAGAACTTCGAAGGAGGCCAGTAGGAGGCGCTGCTTGCTTGAAGTTGTAAGACGAAGAGATGCGAGGACCGAGTCTGTGCGGGAACAGAGTGCTGGATCATTTTGCTCAAGAAATAGGAAAACCAGACCTGGCTTACGTCTTCTGAACCCTGGGTCAGATTCCCCCACAGTCATGAGAAATAACTTATAATTTCAACAAGTTCTTTAAGATAAGTAAAATGATATATACTTCCAATGATTGTTTAGTGAGGGACGAATTTTACTGCAACGAATTTCTGCCCTATGTGAGAATTTCTAATGGTCATAGGGAATACAAGCGCTGTGCGCATT
>VOMN01026870.1:0-26968 GCA_014899125.1 Orchestia grillus | reverse complement strand
TAACCTCATATTTGACAACATACGCAGCAACGAATAAAATGTATGTCCGTAAGTAATTCACACTAAAAAAATCCGGAACCGTATCTAAATAATAGAAAAGCAAACTATGAAGTGGGAAGAATTGGAAGAAAGTGAGAAAATTAATCCGTAATCCTCCAGGAATTCCGCCGAAACATTCGTCGCTCCTTTGTAGGGCGTCAAGAAAGTGCAAAAAACTCGCGGAGAGCTTATGAAGCATCGGTAGGAGCTCAGCTGCCGAGGCCCTGCCGTCAGAGCACCAAAAGGAGGCAAATCTCCTTGCGACACGCGTAGCGCTTCCGCGCCCCACACACACCGCACCGGCACTCATCTTGGGCTTCACACGCAACACAGAAATTGAAATCCTTCCCGAAAGGAAAAGTTGATATTATATCCCAGAATATTTGTAATACGAGATGCCCCAAAATGAAAAGAACTCTAAAACACAACTAGTCGACTATAGAACAAATGATTAGGGCCGGACGTTTTCAAAAAGTTAGCAAACGAATGAAACATGAAATTCTAAAGTTGTGTATATTACGGCACTGCAAAAACACCAAAAAGTATGAGCAAAACGAGAAAAACTACCAGATGTTTACGTATGAAAACTTCGATTTTTTAAGGGGGAACAACAATACACATTTTAGGTGATACAAAATCACGTTTAGGATCTTGAGTTCAATTAGAGTATAATTGAAGACCGTAATCGAACAATTGCAAAAGAAAAATTACAACGTTCCTCGAACTTCAGCATCATAAGTTAATGTTGGTAGAACATAAACACCGATAAACACCATTTTGGCTCAGGTGAGGGGGAGGCGTCACAGCAATAAAGCATTTCACTCGCAAGTAAATGTAAGTGAAATGAGCGGCCGGGCCTCGTGTGACATGACTGGCTCATCCAAGCCTGCTACCAGCGAAGCAGGGCTGACCGCCCACACGAGTTCGGCACCAGCGACACTACGCTCACACTGATCCGACCCTGCAGAGCAAAGGATGTGTGCTCTACACGCTCCCGGTAGCTGAGGATAAATACGCGCCAAATTCTGTTCATATTCATTTGTACGTGCATTGTTTACAGCGATGAAAAGTGTGTAAATATTGTAATGAATATTGATTAAATACGATAAATAATTTGCAGTAATGTGAATAGTAATGGCATACAGTGAAAATATTCATTTTAGTAGTTAGTGAATACTTTTGAACGCGGACAGCTTGCAGTGTTTCATTTCTTAGAATAGTGAAATTTTAAATAAGAGTGCGAAGACAAATGAAAAAAAAACATGCATGTATTTGAATAGAAATTTATCACTTAAGTTAAATATTTATTGCACCATTTAATACTTGAAAAGGGATAAAAAGTAAAGTAAAACAAAATTCTAGCATTTTTTAACTCTTTGCTTAACAGATTACCAAAACTGAAACTTTCCCTTGTTTATCTACATGCACACTAAAGTACTTCTATGAACGACTAGAACATCGGTAACCTGATACGTCACTATGCAAAGCCCCGTTTGAGTCTCTAATGGTTCTTCTTTATTTCCTAGCAAATATCCAATACCAGAGATAAAAATTTATTCACTTTAGTCCCGATGTATCATAACCATCACGCGAGGGAAAAACTTTAGTTCAGTTACTGAGAGATGAGTTTTAGATTCCTGCCTTAGGCAATTACTGAAGAGTGTCCACGGTTACAAACATCCAAGCAAGCAAGATGATCAGAGTTATGGTATTAAACAGCGTGATTCAAATAAGGAAGCCCAATATTATGGATACACCATGCCGCGTTAGTGAAAAATACCTTAAACCAAAGGCGACAATGAATTGAATTTAGGGTATCTTTTCTCAATAAACGTGTATATAGATAAATAAAAGATATGGGAGAAATGTAAACATAAAAACGCAGGGAAAATACGTCAAAGCCACAAAAAGTGAATACAAGAGTAAAGTTTAGCATAGACATAGTTTAAAATTGCTCCTTACACCTACGACACATTTTATGCTGTGGAAACAAACGTTTTTGCACAGCCAACTTTATGAGAACAAATCTCTTAACTACTCGTGGTTCCTGTCATCTGTTTCTTGCACAACATAAATATTTCGACGACTTTTCGGCAAATGTGATAAGATCCTAATTACTATCTTAGAGTCGTAGGAAACTGCCATCGACGGCAAAAATATTCATGAGATTTCGAGAGCTGAGCGGCTAGATGCGTGGGCTCGGCCGCGCAATAATCTGATGGATGACAGAGGGCAAACCCAAAAAGCTGGCAGAACAGGTCGCGGCGAGACTCTTTCTTGTCGTCAGCTCAACGTGCATTACACGGGGAATGCAATCGTGTCTTTCGATCAACTCGCGCTAACTTATTTCGCAGTTCAGAGTTATAAAATAAGTCTCAAATTATAATAATTTTTTAGAGCATGGGTCCTACCTTATGAAGGCATTAACCCCGACAACGATATGTAGCAACAACTGGAATGCAGTTATGAACTTTAAGTTAGAACAAGGAAAGTGTGTCGTGCATGTTATAATCACATTCACGCATAGAGCCCTCATGATTTTGAATGTACTTTTTCTACCATTGAACGAGCATATGAATGTTACTAATAGTGAAAATGGCTTATATGGGCCAGGAACTTCCCGCTCTATTTCTTCCAGGCGGTCTCAGAACTATCACTAAATATAGTGTGAACAACATTAAGAGAATTTGAACTGATGTCCGAGGAAGAGATTCTGTGTATCTCGGCCACAAAACCCGAGTTTTTAATGCAAGTCTATTGTCAATGTTGATGTGTCTCACATGATGAGACGCGTCAACCTTCATGACGTGTCTCACTCGGAGACCAAATGAAAACTTTTGAGATCCGTTACTTACCGTCCGTTGCAGCCAAGCGCAGTTTCCGGGCGAGGTCGCAAATCCTTCATGGAGTTCAGCCTCTTGGGCTTTACGCCAAGAAAAAACATTGCCGAGTGCTTAGTTACCCCCAGTCAGAAAGGAAAGTCGAGCTGCTACTATCATCTTACAAAACGAAAGTACAGGGTATGGAATTGAAAAGAGATACCTCTAGAGTAATATCAGGGAAGAAAACTGTTACCAAAATCTAAAAAATTTTAAACAATTTTCGGTTAGCTGTCTGCTTTATTTATCTGAAAAGGTACGAAACAAGCTCGATTGAAAATGACACATAAACTAAAACAACTGCCAACCTAAACTCTAAACAAAGATGACGTTAACAGAAACAAATACAACCATTCAGGAAGTTCCAGGAAGGAAATTCCAAAATCGGATAAAAGCTTTCACAGCAATGAAATGGTACACGAGAGAAGAACACAAGGGCATCTCTACTTAAAGAAATAACTAAGTTTTAAAAGTTAACGCAACTTTGCCGCATAGTTTCCCTTCGGTGATTTAATCAGTAGCTCATACTGATATTTGAAAGAACGTAATGCCAAGTGACATGGCTACGAAAATATGACGAAAAGTTAGTAAAAAATTAGTAAAATAGTGGCAAAGACATAAATGTAACTAATTAAAATACAATAATATAATGACACATAATTCAGCTATTCAAGACGCCAATGGGTAATTCTAAACTTCACATGTACCCCAGGCATCAGCTCAGAAGGTAATGTTGGCGTCGCGAATATTCAAGCATTAGGCCATATGCAACTCTTTTCCTCTTAGTTAGAATTAGTTCACAAATAAGTCGAAAGAGAGACACGTCGTCAGTAACATACAAAGGACGGGTGTTCCGAGGAAAGTAAGCCCTCTTGTTTGGTTTCAATTGGAGTGAATTGTAAAAAGAATCCCAGTAAAACTAGGAAAGAATTGGTCCACGGAATGTAGTCAATTGATGGCAGCCTCACCCGGCTGACAGTGACCAAACACTAAGGGAAGGCTAAGGTTTTGGGGCGACGAAGCTACTGCACTAAATATAAAGAATTGGATTCTCTGTGCGAGTAGTTCACAAAGAGTTCGTTACCAGAGAGTTCAACAAAAACAATTGTCATTTCGACGAAATAAAATGTTTAGATGGAATTTAAATTAACTTTTTGGACAAATTCCAAAATAAGAACTCGCCGTTCAAACACAATCGCGACTATGTACGGTGGAGGCAGTATCACGATTTTAACACCGAACAGTTACAACAGTTGAAAAGTTTAAGATATTTAAAGTTGTAAAAGTTTTTCAAGCTTCAGAGATTAGGAGAAATTTAGAGACATATTTTGAATTGACGAGTGGATGCAATAAGGTTCATAATAGTGAAAACCAGCAGAAGCTATTCTGACCTACGAGGAACATGATACTTAATCGAAACAATTTCACGAAGCGTTCTCGATGATAACCACCTAAAATATCTATAAACACTCGTTATACCAATTCGGACATCGTTCGCTAGTTCGAGTCCATATCCTTCATTGACCATATGTATGATAACACTATCATCACTGAAAGTTTCGTCGCGCCGTAATCCTAACATGCTTGTATATATAGAACGATACCGACATCTATCAAACCTATTGGGCTTTTGTAAAATGAGCAAGAATTGACTGAAATTCGAGTTTTCGCTCCTAACTGTGACACACAATTCAATTATAATTTTTTTCGTACCTGTAACGTATGCGGTGCACACCTCAGCACGGCTTCTTAAACCCAAGGCAATAAAATAAACAAATATTCTGGCGTTTTACAGAATTATAAGAGATAAAAAACATCAGCAGCCGCTGAGCTCAGTGTACAGTACTGCGCATGACTTGTGAGCATAGCAGCCTCACTAGAGAGCACGGGCACGGCAGCACCAGCGGCCAGTGGGCACGGCAGCACCAGCGGCCAGTGGGCACAACACGCAGCCTGACGGAGTGGGCGACAATCGTATCGACCAGCAGCACAAGCAGGAGCACGCGTCGGTACTGCCCTCAGGCACGCAATAACACAGTTCTAATGAAGATCTCAAGATAAGCCACCCCACAGAATAACAAACTCCATCACTCTGCCCCAGTGACAGACGCACAGTGCTACTTTAAAGCTGCTACCATTAGCAGCGCATGACACTCCAACGTGCAGTGCATTTTCCTGAGGAGCCTCAAGAGCTTGAGGTGACCGCAGAGCACAATGAAGTGACACTCTATCGCCTACTAGCGGCTAGCTCAAGTTATGTGCAAGCATTCAATATTTATACAGAAAACTGGAAGCTTGACCAGAAATTAACCTCAAGCGTATTTCATCATTACTTCATTCTTTTCTTAAACGAATTCTTGTGTATATCATAACATTGATTTCATACTGTGCCTTGTGAGACATGTCTAGAAAATTCAGTAGTTAGTGTGTAATTTAAGGGGACACGGACATTTACACTTGCTTAGAATTAAAATCTTATCAGATTTCGAGTACAAATTATCACAGCTTCAACGGAAAAAAACAAGAAACAGTGTTTCTTGATCTAACTGTTTTCTGGACAAATTGAACAATCAGACTGAATTCGGTAAAAGAGCTTTCACATTTTTCAGATATCATAAAATTGAAGAGACTGATCCCCGAGAAAATTTGCCCCATATGATAACATGCAAATAAAAAAAAATACGATTACACCTCGGAACATTACTGCTCTAAACTAAGTCTAAGTAAAGGAAAAATATGTGCCGTGAGTGAAGCTGGATGTGGCACAGGTTAGTCAAAGGGTCTTCTCCCCTCCAACAGTCGCGCGGTAAAAGAAAAGCTGAGTGCAGGCTGGCCCTCAGAGGCAGGTCAGGACTTCAACAGGGAGCAGAGCTGCGTGCGCTGGGTGCTCTGCACACAGGCGCCATCGCGTGACTTCTTCTATGGTTCTCCGGAGTAATCGTTATAACTCACATCATTATTGAGGGGCGATTGAAGCCAAGACTGAGCGATATATTCAGTCTCACCAGAGCATCTACGCTAAGGCGATCGTGGTGCAGTACTTTTCTTCTCTTGCTACTTGAATTGAGAAATAGCTACATAAGCTACATTAATAGAGAAAAAATATAACCGGAAGATGTCACAGTGCAGATATTAGCCATCATGTGTAAACAGAAAATGCTAAATAAATCACAAAAAAACTCAGGTTTGAAGGTATAATATAGTGTATATAACATTTTTCCACATTGAAATAGTTCATTTTTTATAAAAAATGCGAAACTGTATTTTTGACAGAGATGTGAAAAGAAACAGGATAAAAAAGTAAAGGAAACAGCCCATTCAGGGGTAAAAATTCATGTTAAAACAGAGTGAAAGGGTCATGATGGCTATCAAAAACATTTAAACATTTTTAATCATTTGATCGTCAGTTTTATTTATTTGACTATGTTATAAAATATCAAACCCGGTAGCAAGTGACCGGCAGATACTACAACAGAATCAATAACTCTGAATTTGTGGTAAAACACAAGCGACGCATGAAGTTAGACATTTCCAATGACGGAGTAGCTTTCTAAGGGCACTTTCATGGAGTGGAACGCAGTACAAAGCCGCCCATCACACAGCATAGGATCACAAGTTTGCTTTAAGCAATGAATAACACAGAGATTTACGGAAAGCAAAACCCGAGTATTCCAAATTATTGGGTTTGAACACCACAAGCTCTCAACGCATAACGAAACAATGGAGGCGCCGAGGAGAAAGTCGCATCAATTACGAAGAGTCAGTCAGTTCAACACTCGCAGACGGTGGACCTTGAAATACCTATGAAATAGGAAAAAATTACGCTAGAGAACGTAAAATTTTGTGAATTTGAAAAACGCATTATATAAAACAACAGAAAACACAAGGGCACAAGAGTCGAGCGCGTGTATAGGTGTACGTACTACTCGTGCAGAATGTGCAAGCGAGCGAATGTGAACCTACGGTCATAATACGGAGTCAGATGGAAAGACTGCCACGTCAACAGACGAAGTGGATCACGAGCAGAGGCCGGCAAAAAAACAAACGCGAACGGCGTGTCAGTGTCGAGACGTGTCAGGTAAAATAGATACGACCGACACGCACGCAATGACGTGCGGAGGAGTAATGTACTGGCGCGCTACTGGCACTGTCAGCGATAGCCACATGACATACTAGCACCACACAGACTAGCAGACCGTGCAACAGCGCTCACTGAGAAGCAAGACCACTACAGGACCACAGTGAAGCCCAATTTACAAAAGAGTTGTCTCGGTGGTAATAGCGTTTGAGCAGATAAGAGTCGAAACATACGAGTGGCATTAATAAAGATCACTGCAGCTTACTCCATGTGACTTCAAAAGCACGGGTGCGGGGCTTGTTTCTTTCGAGTCAAGCGGTCTTGATAATTATGGTTATTACATGATTTTAGGACACAAAAATCAAAAAAAGTTTTAGTTAGAATGAAGATAGATCTTCAAGAAGCAATGACACTGGACAGCGCAGAATCTATCATCGCATTCCCAGGAAAGATGTTTCAAAGGTCATAGATATTTTACTGAAGGTATTTTCATCTCAACATAGCAAAAAGAGGAAAAGCTCAAAAATCCCACAGTGAGTGTTTATAATGACGTAAAAAATAATTGAACGGGCGATTCGTCGACAACAAAAAACGAAAAGAGTAAGAGACGAACAATTCAATTTCAACACTATACAGCCCTTACACTAAACAAAAACCAATCAAGGTGACCATAAGCAATCAATTTACACGTTACCGCTACTACGGCGGGTAGTCTTGTGTGCTCAGGCGCAGCGCCGGGCGACCAGCGCGAGGCCTTGCAGGGTGTGGAGCGACAGGGCTACGAATCACGCACAGGCATGCGCCATAATGTACCTCGGCCTTCCGTGTTATCGTGGGCTCGCTTTACTGAATCGGCCGGTACATTTACACGCGGGTGTGGTCAACTCGCAGGTAGGCTCGATGCTGGGTATAGACAGACGTGCGGTTTTCACGATTTATTCAAGCAGGCAGGAATACAAGCAAGTACGGTTGTACGGGCAAATAAGCGGGCAAGTTGTTCTGATAGCGCTGCCTGACAAGTGACGTCAGGCCCGGTGTCGCCACCGTTTAAATAGTGCCGATGAATCTTCCAGAACAGTATAGCGGGGGCAATACAAAAGTATAGCGGGGGCGATACAATAAGTCAAATCCGAAAGATGAACTTCCTAGAATACTTTTTGCTACTGAACATGCTTCATTATTGCAAAAAGTAATTCAGTTTCAATTTCATTTTCGAGTCTTTACCTGACGTGTTGACCCACGCAACTGAAAACAATGCACAGCACCGCCTGAGGGGAGCGCAGATAAACTGGAACACAACGGCTAGGACAAGGAATAATATCGTTTCATATGAACACATAACATTTACTGAATCGTCATTGACATCATAGCTTTGGAAGATGGGACAAAATTCGATCGATGGCTAAAACTAGTGAAAATATAAATACCACAAACGATTCATTTGTCATCCTAAATGTTTTCCGGACGATTTAAAAATTACGTATCTATAAATAATACTAAGATAATTAGTGAAAAATACTCGAAACACTTTACTCTTCGTAAATTCCATTGCAGTTATAAAAGAACTGCACATCACGTTCGAAAAATGAAGTATCCCATTTACCCTAGAAACTCTGTATGATGCCGGTCAGAGCTCGATGGTTTCTAGAGGAAAACGTTTACCGAGGGATCAATTAGAGGCGAGGATATTTTGCCCACTTCACTTCCACATCCTCGCATTTGTGTCAATTTGCTCCTACTTTTAAAATAAAGCTTACAGTGGTTATATAACGCACCAATTCATATGCGTCGCATGAATTAAAAAAAGATGTGAAATTAGTGCGATAACGCAATTCCGTCGACCAGGTACGTATATTTAATAATTATATAAAAATTTATTGTCATAGTAAAATAATTCAACGATGAGAATGACTAAGTGAAATAAAAAAGGAATTCGAGCGTGATTTTGCTGCATAAGAGCAAACAGATTGAGCTAAATTTCGACAGTCATTCTCACTTCTGCAACACTTGCTACCTGTGAATGATTCAAACCAATTACGTTAGACAAAGGTAGAAAAAATTACAAATAATTTTAATTCATTTAAAATGCAAGCTATTTTGTATAAGGCAAAAATACTCTAATGAAATCAAACGAATAAAATCTTGCACGCCGAACGACTTCATAGTTATTCGTCGAGAATGTGGCAATATCGCAAAGAATCCGAATATGCACAACAAGTGCAACGATTTCGATAGCAAATAACAGCTGTACGAGACAAACAAAGTTCCAGACATAGCACAAGACTGATCTGAGAAGAGCCCTGAAAAAAAACGCAGCCCCCCTTCCACACATGTGCATCACAGGGATTTCATTTGGAGGCGACGTCAACACGAGAGGCCCATAAGAAGACAGGGACGCGCGCCGATCCTTCATTTGTGTGTTTGGGGAGGCATCGGCGAGCGGAAATAAAGCGGACTCTGCCAAACAAGGCGACTTCAGCCAGATGTATGACGCAAGCCACGCATTCCTGTGCACGTCTCTGGGGCCCAGCGCCCAGCAATACTCGCGCCACGTCGGTCCGGATGCTGGACAAAATTAATAACCAGTGCGACATGCTTTAGTGCGAAAAACAATATTCTTGAAAATCAATCAGAAACAGCGTATTTGTAGCTTATTCGCAAAACATGACATGGACTACAGAATTTTAAAATCGCTTCAGTTGAAACTGAAAGAATGTA
This sequence comes from Orchestia grillus, assembly GCA_014899125.1. Taxonomy (NCBI): domain Eukaryota; kingdom Metazoa; phylum Arthropoda; class Malacostraca; order Amphipoda; family Talitridae; genus Orchestia; species Orchestia grillus. The sequence continues at coordinate 17,254 of VOMN01026870.1, read as the reverse complement.
TGCCAATTTTTAGTAGATACAAATAAGGACATCGAATTGAAAAAAAAACAGGTATTAAGAACACTAAATTGAGCACTATTAACAAAAGCATTTATCCCTGCAAATATGAACAAAATATTCGACTGAAAAATCTTGCGTAACTGGTCCAGCTCGATGACTCATAAGGTAGTAGCTATAATGTAGTCTAAAGCAGACAAAAATCATTCACAACTGTTCGCACATTTTTCAACAACCTAAATCATTTCTGATACCTAAAATTTCAATATATTGATGTAATGAAACTAAGATGCAACTAAGCAATCTAAGTAAATACAAATTTAAAAATTTGGATATTCAAACCAGGAACATAAACAGCCACTACGACAGCTAAGATCGTAAATGCCGCAATACGCTAGAAATACTTGCAATTAGTAGCAAGGTCTTATACCAGGTCAATAGCCCGCAATTCAAGCCATGATGAATGCTGTGCATGTTACAAGGTTTCGACGAGGGATTCATTTTTATTATATCAAACGCAGAGTGACCAAACTTTCCCACAAACTTTCAGAATATTTTCATGACGGCAAACAATTAACAAATTACTAAAAACACTTTTTCTAATAATAATATAAATATGATTTAAAAATAAATTAATTCAGCTTTACAGTAATTAACAAATTATGCTTTAATTGCTTGCATAATAATGCTAATGAAAAATATTTCCGAAGGCGTTGCATATACCAAGGATGGAGACAAGCGAGCGCTTTGGCTCCCGAGCCTGGGACCTCAACAGTGCAGCCACGGCTTACTTTCCCGCCCTTCTTAATTAGGGCTACGGCTTAAGAATCAATACCGTGAAGTCTAACTAACAAGGAAAGCGACTCAGTTAAATGAAAGCTTCAACTTTCAATTTAGATAAAAAAAAATTCAAAAGCAAGTAAAATATATGGAGATAATTAAAAAATAAAAATGCGTATACCAATCACAAATAAGGTAGAAAAGCCGGCAAAGATTTCATTTCGACTAGACAATCTATTTTTCCGAGCGTAGTTGTCAGGAAAAGCCCCATTAATTAAAAATATACCCAAATTCTCCGTAGCTTCCCACTGTACTTCATGTATTTTACGTGCGAGCAACTATCACGGGGCGACAAAGTACATGCATGCAGACGAGCTATATGCAGCAAGAGAACATTCAGCCTTGATGGTAAGCTGGTAATTTTCACGTCACATCAAGGTAATCATACACATCAACGGATAAGGACAGACTATAAATGCATAAGCATATGCCGTGAACATCGCTAGATCACGCCCGACAAATGGGAGACTATACTTAGTTTTGAACCAGTACAGGGATAAATAATACACTACTGTCCAAATAGATATTTTTTTAGAACAAGTTTACTGTAATTTTTGACAAAGTATGTGGTTGCACAGGCCCATTCAAAGTGAGGCAGATTCAGCAAAGAGGATTATGGTAACACCGTAGGATTCGAATTACATTGTGCAGTGAATTTTAAGTTGATCCCTGCATTTTTCTGTAATTCTAAAAATGGCCACATTGTCCTGTGAGATCGGATGAGTTGGAACACACAAAAAAATAAATAACCGTAGCTGTTGCGTCGGCTAAAAATCCATTGATGCAGTTGTGCAAGCGCATAGAGGGCCCTGCACTCACGTGTCCACGATGGCAGCAGGAGCTGGCAAGAACTGAACTATTGATCAGAGGACGGTGCAGCCCCGCGTCTAAAGGGGCACTCTCGTCAAGCCCGCACTCCGACGTACGCTTGCTTACGTAGCAACAGGTGACTGACCGAGTCAGCGCGCGCCCATCTCGCCCATGCCCGGTCCCTTCGCTTCAAAGTTAACACCTGTCCAGGCCCCTCGGTCACGTGTGCAAAAAATTCACAGGAAATAACTCAAAATGTTGAGTTGATGGACATACGCAGTCACGCAACTGATACGCAGCGGCAATTAAATACCGTGTTTATTATTAAAGACTTCTCTAAATTTTTCCTTATTTAACAACTTCTTGTTCAAATTGTGTCGCAATAATGATATGAACGCACATTTTCCCTGGACAGCAGTTGTGTGTTGTCCAATATATGCGAACTCTTTCGTCCTTCACAAACATTTTGCTTCAGAATTATTATAAACATGTCCGGTACCTCGAAGAATACGGTAGAGTATTTCTACCTCATTCCATTTTCAACACCTACTCGGGGGAACTTGTATTTCACATAAATTGAGTAAAATCCTTTCGAAGCTAACCCGAATCAGTTCAGTGGTGTTTTTACCTATAGGAACAAAAGGTGCTTGAATTTTGATAATGTGTAGCAAAGTTTTTAAAAAAATATTCCTCAATTCAAAGCTTTACTAGATGCATTTGAGAAAACAAATATTTTTTAAGCTACAAGTACAAGATTATAAAATTCCTATACGAGTGAATAACTAAAACGTAGTGTTTTCATATATATGAATCATATTTTGAAAAGTGCTTACTCTAATCTAAATCGGATGTGAAACAAAATATTGAAAATCCTCAAATAGAAATAATTGTTACGTAAATAAGAGTATAGAGAACAGTTATAAAGTGCGCTTAAGTAGAAGACGTCCAACAAAAGGCAAGAAGAAGGGAGCGTTAAGAGCGGCGGCTCCTCGGCCGCTCCAGGGCCAGCGAGCAGCGACTAATCCAGGCCTCTCGGCTCCAGAATTCCTTAAATTTATGGCGGTCGCAGCTGGTCCAAAGGATTCCATTTCAAACTGGAAAATAAAGTTCCACATTTGCATTGAGGGATGAATATGCATGGAGACAGTTTTGTGGGCATCGCCGTCAGGAGACGGCGGGCTGGGGGGTGGCAGACGCCAGGGGTGCACGGCGCACGCGGTAGCAAACATACCTTTACTTATTTTTCTGGGCACGGCTCACGAATTCGATATCGGCCGTACATTTACCTATTTTAGTTTAGCAATCCATGCATTTTTTAACTCTTTGCTTAACCTGCTCTGCTTCCTTCAGACAAACGGGGAATGGATGCAGGATTCGGTTTAAAAAAAAATCCTAGTCTGATCTATTAATTTACCCAACATTACTGTCGGATGGAAGATGCAGCTTAAACAACACACGAGATAAAGTACTCTAAAAATGTTATTCTTTTAAATGAACATTTTTGGATAAGGAGAAGCAACAGCTTACTTATCCGTGTGCTCACATGACACAAGACAAAGATGATACAACATTTAGAATACAACTTACAGCTTCCAATTGAGTTATTTGGTTATGATCAGGATCCGTTTCAACAATACACTAGCAAATTGATTCATTGCATGAGAACATGCATTGTGTTTCTCAAGGTTTAAAGTGCTATAAAACGACATTCACACCGGAACTCAGAGAAGTGCCTAATTCAAGTGCCACTTATTACATCGTTCAAGTTGGCCCAGCGTAAAGAGACGCAAAAAAAGAGTAATAATCAAACGAGAAAGTGAGTATGAGAAAAACGTAGAAACGAAGACTCTCATGAAAAAGCTGATCACTCGATCACTACCACGATGCAAAAAGAATAGTTATAACTATACTTACACTATCGCTGCTATCTCGTGAACGAAATCCACTCAGCTGAAAGAGGCGCTTCACCTCGAAATGCTCTACATGAACGATACGAAGAACCGAAAATACAAAAAGCAAAGAAAATATAAGTAAAAACGACTGTATTCAAATACTGTATCGTAGGTAAAACTAATATACTCCACAAAAAAGCAAGGAACAAAATTGAACAATAAGTCTAACATAACTCTGATATTACACCCCCAGCAGATTCTTCAAATCAGTACATATGAATATACTGCACACACTTCAGGACAACTATGAACAAAGTACCAGATAACGCCCAGAATGGTTTCAAGAATCCTACGTATGCCACGGAAAGCAAAATCCCCGAATAAGCGGAAAGACAACCACTTCCAGCGCAACCTCCTGTGCGGCACGATTAAAACCATCTGCCAGTCAAGCTCCCCAACTTTTGACACCTTGTAATGTTCACACGTCTTGTACTTGGACTGCAAAGCGGATTTTGCCCCAAAAAAAAACGGAAAAAAAGAACTTACGAAATGAAATTAGCTTCGAGAAATAATCTTCATCAGACACATGGATACTGGATTTCAGAAAAGCACTCAGTAAAATTTACAACAAAGCCTCACATAATTATTCATATCAATGTATCAATAACTACGTAACTAGGGAAAAAATATCGTGTGAAATTCAAAGGAAACACTTTCAAAAATAAATCTATTCAAAATAAATCTTTTGAAGTGATGGACTCAAATTCTATCACTTCAATTAACGTGAGTACAAAAACATTGCACTGTGAGTTGAAATTAATTGAACTAACGAAGAATAAAAACGACGCTTCAAAGGTTTCTCGAGAGGGATGTTTTTATTCTCCAGAAGACCAGGTGAACGAATAATAACGCTCCAGTTCGGAACCTAGTATATAGAGAATGACTTGAAAAAGTTCAAGTCTTCCTACGCGTCCCATCGCGGAGGAACGCATAGTGACTGGCCACTCACGAGCTGTTCAGAGAAAAGGTTAAACTGATATGAATCCTCGCACGATGTTGAAACTATCATGAAAAACATGAAACTTCTGCTAATCCATCAACATGAGGAAAAATAAAAACATGCAGAGATTCTACATGTAAATTAATACTGGGTCGCTTAAATTCAACACTTACTGAAAACAAATAACTTCTGCTCAAAATACGGAGAAAAACACGCACTGGTGCGTGTCCGCAGTTGCAACTCGAATTGTACGGGCGCCCGCCGCAGTCTCGAAGCTAACAGAAGAAATCTGGGCTCCGAACATAAACAAACACAATGCAAACTTTGGTCGTCTAAAATGCGGGGCAGCGACTGCGCCCAAGTTCGAGTCACTTTGAAACGGCGGTCGAGGAATGAAAGAGTGACTTCTTTGTCGTCTAGTTGCGCTGTTCCAGAACAAGGAATTAGAAATCTTTCGAGCGCAATTGAGGGGCACGGTACGAATGCATGAAAACGTTAACTTTGTACAGAGACATCGGAGCTAAAACACCCTGCAAGAAAGCGTCAAAAATGCAATTTACAAGTACAACGAACTTGGATACGAGCCAAAAACGGCACGCAAGCAAGGACAGACGCCAAAATTTACGCTCAAGACAGAATGGAGAGACAATATTCAATAGCGTATTCGTGGAAACAAAGCAGAAAAGTCAGGAAGCAGATTCACGCACACGAAAAAAATGACAGCACGACAATCTATTCCATCACTTAATATTAAGCCATCATTTGATGCGCGGATAGCTTAGAACAGATGTCAGCCGGAATATTAGCCTCTCGGTTACACGAAAAATGTACTAAAACTGAAAGCAAAAATCTGAATCAGACGAAATCACAACTTGATTGTTGCAGTCAGTCGAGTATCAAGATGAAAAAAGTCTGCGGTCTTTACAACACATGTTTCATTACGCTAGATTATTTCATAAAGTCATAAAGAGTAACCAGATCGATCGTATAGTGGGTGAAAAAATACCACGAGATGAAGAGAACAAATTATAGGTTGATAAAAAACTTACAAACATGGAAGCAAAAACGAAACTTCATCCTATGTCCATCAAACGAAACCTTGATCTGAATAAAAAGATCAGCCAAGAGTTAATGAATAGTGTAGACATAGGATATAAACCAAACAACGAGATACTAACAAGCAAGCCCCAGAGAAATAGGAGGAAGATTGCAGACGAGTTTGTCATATTGTGTTTGCAGAGCCCAGAACAAACGCTGGATCAGCGATAGCAGCCCTCCGTCATGTGAGCCAAAAGATCACAAGCTCATGTTGTTCACACACGACCTAGACTTCAGACTGTACTACTGTGTATATAGAAGGGCTTCAGTTTTCGTCTTGAAATTACAATTTTTTCGCACAGAGCTGAAAGGAAAAATTCATTTTATTTCAGTCGTAAGCCTTTCCAGTTCTTCTTCGGTTTTACCCATGGTTCTCGCACAAAGTACGAGTGCAACTATTCAAGCAACATATTACTCACAAAAGACAGGTTCCATGGCAGCAATATTTGGCTGCGAGATGATCATGAGTACCGACAATTTTTGCACTATTTTAATTAGTTGTTCATATAGTTCGGGTAAATCCACCTTTTCTGTAAAAATAAGCATACATAGGATCTTCACAGCAAACCTCAGTGAAGTCTTACTTAAAGTATCTCTGGGGCGAAGTTTTACCATTTGCGTTGATAAAAATGAAGCCGACAAAATAAACCGCATATGAGCACATGAGAGACGCAAAATAAAGCGAGAGGAGCAAGGGAAAAATTAGCTCAAGAAGTACGGTCGATCAAATATTCCCACAGGATGGAGCACCACAGCCAAAGAAGAAATATGGGCTTTAAGTCTAAATTCACACACAACTCACGTAATAAAGGTGGTTGATTTCGTCTGAAGAAGCTATGGGAACAAGTTTAGCAGAGGTAAAATTGTCAAGATGTGCCGACAAGGACAGACACTAAGAGCACGCTGAGGAGCGCTAGCTTCTCAAGATCTGTTGAAGGAGAAATTCTTTTATTGACACTCCTTATGAACATTGAACAATTGTGAATGATTGTTGCGGTCAGAGTTTACATGTTGATGCGTTATTACCAGTACATTAATTTTTTTATCAATTCATTTTTTACTTATTCTTTTCGAGCCCTAATCTAATTCCAGTGAATAAGTACATAAAGAATGCCGTTTTTGATTTTGAAGAAATCCCACTCAATCTGGAAATTTGTTAAACTAATGATGTAAACCGCCCTGTACAGCGTCATGAACTAAAACTGAAGTATTTTTATGGACACGTCCAGTGAAAGGCAGAACGAATTCTACGGTTACTGCAATGAACATCAATAAAATCAACAAATTTAAAAACACACACACAACGAACTTTCAACGGTATAATCAATGTATTTCCACTAGATGAGAAGAGTAATAAATTATATTATAAAAAAGTTCTCCCACGGCGACTTCGTCTTCGACCCAAAGTACGATCCACGTGAGTCACTACCCACAAGTACGAATGAGCGTCAGCATTTTTAGCCTTGAGTTTAGTGACTCTAGAACTCAACGCAGTAACCATGGCGTCCGCTTGTAAGGCCTGGTCTCGAGAGAAGGTATTAATATCAAACTAAGTTAAAAACACGCAACGACCTTCTGTAAGCAAACACTAATTTAGCCAACCAGTTCAATCATAACTCACAACATCAGCAGCAAGAAACGGGTCAATTCAGCACACAAAAAGTGCAGTATTGTAGAATCAATTGCGATGTTTTCCCAGGCCGCAATTCAATCAGTGTTGTTTTGGTCGGCAACTGACCAGCGCTTCTGATGCATGGAACTTCTCGGCAGCTCGTCCCGGCCACACAAACAAAACAAAAGACAGTCGTAAAATGTCCACACAAATTGAACCAAAGATTCAAGTTTCTCTCCGGGTTTTTTCAAGCCAAGAACAAACGGAACGCAGTGAAGTGATAAAATAGGTAGAATGAAAAGGAAGAACTTTCTCACGGAATTTTGAAGGACGGAACAGCTGAAGGAACCTGATAAAGACAAAATGAAATACCTACCTAGTCCAAACCTATAAGCCTAACTCATGGAAAGTGAGAGCAAATAATTAGAGTCAAATTACTTCAGAAAATAATGTCAACAGTGTAATGAGAAAAATATAGTATTTTAGATAGATCGGACCAGGAACTATAAGTTCCTAAATTCAGTTCTTTGATATCACAGCTCAAAAAGAGGGAATGACTAGAAGTGAGCAGCTTTAGTAAGCCTCAAAACACAGCTAAATAAAAAAACATATCAAAAACTGAAGAAATTTCAATATAAATAACCACTTTTAAAGGTTGTTATAAAATAAAGACATTTAATGGGTCGAAAGAGGCATTGATTTTATGATGGACACTTGCGAAAAGAATCACAGAACGTTGAGGAACAAAAAGAAAACAAATACTGCGCTTACAGAGCGAAAATAGTTCCCGAAGAAAGTTTGGTAGACGAATAGAACAACAGCAGTCTGTATTAATGTGAAATCAAAATTCTTCAAATCGATGATATTTTAACATCTAACGCAGTAAATAAAGCATACTGGCTAATTTACGAGGAATGACGACAAGACCTGGCATGGAGAGTAGGGCGGTCACGAGATATTAGCTGTAAGGCGACGCACGCACAAACCGACAAAGCTGATCACGCATCGCAAAATTGAAGTAAAAGGAAGAGCCGACAGGAAGAAATAACACCCGAGAAGAAGACGCTAAAGTAATCCCGGCGTCATCAGCGATAAGAAGAGAAAGAAAGTTTAAATTTTATCAAAAAACTTGAACTCAACCCACGCTGTGCTTACAATGTACTTCAAGAGCGGCATGTATCAGAATGAGCATGCATAAGTAGCATACTCACGTACTCATTTAAAGGGATCTTGGGATTAACTCCTGAGGGCAGTTGAATTCCCAAATCAGGCTGATAGTTATTTCGTTTTCTTGCAAACCTTAGAAGAGAGCAATGCAACGGCAAACCTTTTACATAACACCACTGAAAAATGCTTTATACCCGGTCTCTTCGCCGGAGTAAATAAAATTATCCTCAATTCTGTCCACCCGAGTATTTTTATCAATTATTGCATAAATTCCTCGATGGGGCAACGTTAAAATTAGACTGGGTAATTTAAAATGAAAATACTGAGGTTACAGACTTTCTAAACACTAGAAATATACAACGTAGCAATATCTTTTCCATCAATCAAATAGGCAGTCTCACACTAACGTCCAAGTGTACGTACTAGAAAATACTTAGAGAGGAACATACACGTACTAAAAAATGTTTAGAAGAGGAGCATACAAAATATATTAGATCCTTGACATCAACTAAATTGTCAACCCAAAAATATCACAAAGTCCCCGCCACTTGATTACTTATCCAAAATATTCAGTTGCATGGTATGCACAAGCTGAAGAAGCGCAGTGTTAGTCGTTATGCAAAAACCATACACCAGATGCTTTCCATTGAAGATTACAAACAAAAAATATCTTGATACTCTTCCCATGATATTCTGATTGATATTTTTTTAATCTTGGGGCGAGTGGCAAAATTTAGAATATCAATGGTACAAGTAAACGTTCATTTCGCTAGACAACTAAGCTGCTTGATAATTACGGAGATCCGTCATTATACAAAAATGTTGATATGTACAAGCATTTGTGTGCTGAATTATTAGTGTACTAGGAATTCGATCAGAGTTGAAACATTTCATGATTCTTACCTTGAGACTCAGTTAAACTCCAAGCTTTAGTTTCAGGTTCACCTTCAGTTTAAATGGTAAATTATAATGGAGCTCAAGTTATAAGAATAACTCGAGATTCCTTAGCGATCCTCAAGAGTCGCTAAATTTCCAAGATGTGCTGAGGCTAAGACACTCACTTCTTCAACGTGTCCCGATGACGGCGTGCTAAAATACGAGCACAAATTCCAGTGAAACTCGACACGGAACATCAGTCTAAAAACTCTAAACAAAAATTAGAGCTCCCACACAGTGATTTCCTTGAACTATTGCACCATGCTTTAAGATTGACTTCAATTAGTGTATTGTTTTCATCTTTATAAAATTTTTCTTTGAGAGCCACGTGTGGCGCCATCACTGAGACGCCGCCTCCCAGCACCGCACGCCTGCAGCGAGCGGGCGCAGCTCGCAGCGTCCGGCAGCGTCCTGGCATTCGTTGGAGCAAAAATGTAAGGAACAGATGGCGAGTTTCTATATTTATTGCTAATTTGTGGAGGGAGCGCGGCAATAATTCTGCGGTCGACTTGAGGCAACTGGCTGGCAGTATCCAGCCTCGACCGGACTTGAAATGATGAGCGAGGTTCTTTTCAACAGTATTTTATCAATGTTTCCTTAAAATAAGGAAACAACAAGATGACTCCTATACTATTTTCTCGCAGGAGAATTTACTGCAGCTTGGTGAGCTCTAAAACATTTTACCCTGAAAGGCTAGAACATTTTGCCAAGAAAGGCTGGAATATTTTGCCATGAAAAAGATATTGTAAAAAGTTCGTTTCTGTCCCTTTTTTTTCTTGTACAGGATTGACGCTAGATTATAATTATAGATATCTATACTCAAATTTTACGTAAATTACTTCTAGAGTGCGAGCTAGAACCACTCGAACTGCCTGGAAATTTTTTTTAACGCGGGGTTAAAGAACGCAAAATAGGGAAAAGTGTATTTAAGATATCGATATATTAAAGAAAATAATGGTAAAAATTAATACCTTTTCATGAGCACTGTTGAGAATGAAGTCAGTCAAAACAGTGTAATTCAAAACTAAACAAGACAATGGAAAGCAGTATGTACACTAAATAATTATAATCAGCGAAAGAAAAAACAAATTTGATTAAAACTCAGAGGCCTTGAAGTCCAGTGAATCACCCCACTTATTCTTCTTTAAGAACACAAGGCAAATACTGTAATATATTAACCCGTTAGACGAGTGTCGCGTGCTAAAGCCCCTAGCTCACGTTGATGTTCTTGTGCATATTGGACATACACAAGAACAAGTGACTCCACGTACAGACGTGCACGGCTTTCTCCTTGGCAGCATAAACGCTAATGATCGCTCATTTATAAAGGTTGATGTTCAAACAATTGGCTCCAGAGCAGAAACGACGGTTGCGCCAGCGGAGGGCGGGCGTGTCACCATCTTCTCAGCTGAAATACACATGACTATAACTAGCATAGCGTCGGCCATGAAGCTTCTAAGGAATGGATTGCTAAAATACAGAGTAGCCATTACAGAGACGCACGTAGCGAATACCACAGAAGCCCGAACTACAAATCGTTGCATAATTAAACAGAGTGCATACAATTTTAAAACTGTTCCTGAAAAAGAATCATTATTAAGGTTGAATAGGACATTTTTAACGTCTGAAGGCTAACATAACATTCTAGAAAGAAAAATGTAGGGTTATACGCTAACGAGCTCGCAGAAATATAGACCATTCAATGAAGAAACAAAACTATCAATAATCAGAAATAATTTTGAATCAATTTAACAACTTCATACTAGTTTTACAATAAAAAGAGAATGAAACTTGAGCTAGCGGTAACTGATTAACCGGAGCTGTTCTACATCATCCACCCAGCAAGTCTCGTCCATAGCTGAAAGCTGTAAGATTTTTTCACACTAGGCTGATCAATTTCAGGAAGTGATCACTTAACGATGCTTGCAACGCGCAGAGACTCTGAGCATAACTCGCATCCTAATCGCTTCATTAAGAGCAGGAGACGCACAATGAACACAACCACTCGCGTTGATTCTAGAGAATATTAAAGGCACGCGCAAGCCGAACAGGAGAGCTCACTTAGCAGCAACGGCGTAAATGAATTTGGCGTGCTCTTTACTTGAAGTCTCTCCTTATTAATCTCCCCCTCTAAAAGTATATTTCAGGTTTATAATTGTTTTTCATCACAGGGTTAATGGCGCAATGCTCGGACACCCTCTTACATACTTCGAGAACTTAAGAGCTACAAGGGAAATAAGCAATAACCTGAATTCATTTTCGCGCCTCCAACGCCCCTAACGATTCTGCTAGTATCAGGATAAATTTTGCCTCATTACGGTACATGTTAGAGAAGAAGAATTAAGTAGCAATACGGTGGTAGAGCGGTGTACGTAAGGCTATACGAACAGCAGAGAGGTGGGTTAGCGCGGAAGAGGCCATTGCTACAATTAAATGACTAGATATTAGCTAGCCGTTAGAGTGCACCAAGTCAACATGCAAATTGCTCGCCACCAGGCATAAACACCATTACAGACACATAACTGCAGCAGCGAAACGGCCTCACTAATCTAAGGGCAGGTAGAAAACAGAAGGATTCGCATAACAAATTTTGTGTTCTGTGACCACGATTTAGATATTTCATAATAACAGCGGTGGCTTTTGTTCACACATAAAGATAATTCAACGAAGTTACTATTAAAAATACTCAATGGTACAAGCCTGTGTCATTGTTAATTACAAAAAACAGTAATTGTGGACTATGAAATTATTACCATTAGTTATAAGAAGAAACTAAGCACTTTAAAAATAGAAAGGAATTGAATAATACGACACGTTGGATGGATAACAGATGTGCATGTTCTAATCCAAGACAAGTATATTTTCAAGGACGTATGCACAGTGTTAAGGCACTGTGAAATACATACAATTTAACGAGGGAAACCACTTGAAAAAGGCCTAGTGAAAAATAAAAGAGTTTACAGTAAAGAGCATATTACATTGAAAAAGTTCTTACACGATTCACCCAAGACTGTCCAATTGCGACACACAACGTTCGGAGTTGCTAAAAATTCCTGCTCCGCGCAAAAAAAAATTCATTTCAAACAGAAAGAGCAGACAATTTTGTCCATGAAGTTCATTTACAAAGACCAATTTACGATGATAATGACTTGGGCAGCGGCAAAAGAACCGGCAAAAGAGGGCACCAGAAAAGTTTGCAGGAGGAGACCTAAGTTTGGTTCTCTGCGTTCAGAGTCAGCAGAAAAATTACGGTTTGTTTCACAGAAGAAAGACGAGTTGAGATTTACGGAGGACTCTTCAAAATGCATCAGAAGTACGTCAACAATAGCATTTATCAATGCTGCATTCAAATTTCACAGGGTATATTATCAAAGCGCGAAAATATTGCAGACAAAACGTCTTCATTTCCTATATTACTCAAAAATTGAATCGGTTCATCGTTCTACTTTTAATACAACAAAGAATAATTACGAAAGACTAAAATGAAAAATGAACATTTTATTCTTTCGAACTTCTAAAAGTAATTCGAACATTTTCATATAACGGTTTCGCTATTGAATAGAAATCCACACAAAAATACTGAAACACACTCACGACAAAACTCATATTCGGTGTCCTTTCTTTTGTTACGCACACGAGCGACTGGACCAACTGTACAAGAGAGCTGCACTTAAAAAGAAATAAAGGTGAAGTACAGGACCATCTGTCCCAAAACTTGGGAATTATCTTCAACAGGAACGTGCGCGCGATGATTCACGCGTCGCGGGTGCGAAACACATTTCCAATAACGTAAAGAATTTACGCCCGACGACACTTGCCACAAAATTTATGACACGAGTCGTAACTCGAGAGCGGTGATCGGAGCGAGCTCATTTCTTCAGATTATTCTTAGCCAGTTGCAGCGAACTATCCAAAGAGTAATAAAATTGGTTCAATAAATAGATCGGGACCGTGAGAGGAGCCCATAAATCACCGACCACTTGCAGCCGACACGAATATCGAGACCGTCACAACTAGTCGTCTGCATTCTCTTCAAACGAAGCAAAGTTCATTTTCAAACAAGTATTGAAGAATGTCAACTTCGATTTTTGCCTGCAACATTCATGTATCTCAATAGGGGCCCAAATATCAGTTTGAAACTAGTAGGCAAAGAACTTTAGAACATTCTTAGTATTTTTTTAGATTGCTTTTTGAAATTCAGTCCTAACCTGTTTTACATTGAAATAAGCATTCACATATCGCACTACAGTTCACAACCCTCATTTAGAATTGAAGCGTGAGTAAATTTTTGTCTTGTTCTTAAATGTACAATATATTTTATATTAACAGATCACAACGAAAGGAATTCTCGTTGGTGAGTTAACCTAGAAGAAGAATTTTAAAATAAATAAATGTTTGAAAAACCTAACTCTCAAATTCTGACACGAATAGCGCAATCCTCGCTCATTAATAAGATCAATATCAGGAGACAAATAATTGAAAAAAAGGTAAAATTCACATGACTATAAATCAAGATTTATTCAAACATATCAGACTTATTAACAAGGGTTACTACAATTCTGGTTATATAATACCAGCACCGAAAAACGATAAAGAAATACCTAATAGCAGTGGGAGAAATTATAAAAATACTTGGGCAAGAATAAAAAATTTGACGCAATTGGTTCACTCTCAGAACTGCAAGTGCCCTCAGGTCCCCCAGTCATGTTCGTATCAAGTCCAGCAGCGGTGGTGTACTCCGTTGGTACTTGTTTCACTGGCACTCAACCAGGACACATCGAGTATTGAGCTGGTCACTCACTGACACATCCAGGACTCACCAAGTATTGAGCTGGTCAGTCAGTGACACAACCAGGACACACCAAGTATTGAGTTGGTCACTCACTGGCACACAACCAGGACACATCAAGTATTGAGCTGGTCACTCAGTGACACACAACCAGGACACACCAAGTATTGAGCTGGTCACTCAGTGACACACAACCAGGACACACCAAGTATTGAGCTGGTCACTCACTGACACACAACAAGGACTCAACATATATTCAGTTGGTCAATGATAGGCTCAAGAACATGAGAACGTTTCTCCCATGTTATCGCTCATAAAAACAAGCGATCAAACGGATAAGTTCCGAAAAGTATTCACAATAATCTATTAAAAATCATAATTACACACTTGAAAACATGGACACGTGTCCTTTTGCTGTGTGAGGTGCCAAGATGAAATCAACAACTACAACAAAGTATCAACATAGCAACTAAAATTTAAAAACACAAAATGATGCTAACACTGGCATCATCAAGGAGACATATGGTAGGTAAACAATAGATTTTTTTCCTCAAAGCTTAATGGATCTTCAAAAGTTTTTGAATGGTAATTCTGTTTTATAGCATAGTTCATGAAAATTATTTTTGCACCCGTCACGTATAATTTCACCTCAGAAATGAATCATGGAACAGAAAAGTTGACCGTTTGTACTGAATGGGACGCCCAAGTTTCGTTGACTTCACCGTTTGCAGCCTCACTCAAATAGCTCGCGATCCATCGCCTGCAGCAGCAAAGTATCAATTTGCCCTTGATTTACAAGAGTCGCCGCCAGAATTATGAACTATGAAGAGGCCTTATCGAGCTCATCAGCCGTACAGGTCAGCGGTGCATGGCGGAACGACCGATTTGTCAACTGCCAAATGTGCGCCATAATTGCAATCAACAAAGAGAGTAATGGCAACCATAAATTTTCCCAGCAGAACCGCAGCTTTTAGTTTAGGCAACATAGGTGAAGCTGTGGAAACCTCTCTTCAAATTTCGACACGCGAACGTCGTACCACGAAGACAGATCTGAAGCGACTAATTAAGCGTTGAATTTGAAGTGTGATACATGGTGTGAGATTATAATTATTCCAGATTAAATTCCCGTAGTTACTTATCGTTAGCAAATAGACAACAGAATCGCTGAACAATGAAGAGTAAATAATCAGGTGCTCATATGCAAAATTATCGATGACAACAGAAGTCTAATGGAACCGTACCCACCACACGACTAACTCTGAACATTTATGAAGGCCATGCTGGTCCCAAAATTAGTATGACTCCACTTACATACACGAAGCAAAATCGTGCGACCTGTACAAGGGGAATGGTGAAGTACCGCCGCCTATGAATGTTACGTTAGCGTGCCCATTAACCAAGAGGGAGAAAACAGCAGGGCTTAAACAAGTAGCCAAGTTGAACTCGTAAAGTTAATTATGACCGATGGCGTTGAAGAGGAAGAATCCAGTCGATGGCAGGAAGCAAGCCAGCGACCGGGGGCAGGTTACAAGCGTGGAGTCGCTGAGCCCAGAGCTCGGGTGCAGCGCTCGATAGCGAGTAATGCAGCGCTATTCGTTACCGAGCTGGCGCTCTTTGATGTTGTGGCCACAGTCCAGTTATTCAGGGTAAGCATGGCGACGCTGGCCTTTCGTGTGTGCACTGTGACTAAAATATTCATCAAAATGAAAATACTCTCTTTGACATAGGCAACAACTTTCAGGCTAATGGAAAAATACATATCGGCTTACGAATTTATATGCTACAGCGCTACAAACATGCTCATGGAAGATTATTTTACTTGTTTTCCTGCAACAAGTACACGCAATACTTTCAATATAATCCCAGGTGCTTCAATACAGTACTAGTTCAACACACAATGTTCACAATCGCAAAATATCTAGTATCCAAACACGAGAGGCGATTAAGAAAGTGATCTCATGCATAGATGTTGAAAAATTATAACATCAATTCAGGAACGTAGCTGGAGAAGTCGGGCGAAATGAAATTGATTGTTACGAGGGAAGAACTAAATACACCTAGAGTTCACCGACTCATGATGTTCACGATCACAGAAGCTCTTATTTAAATTTTGGGACTGATAATTATCACTACATCACTACTTCTACCAATTAACCAAGTTGAGACATATGAAATGACAATGGCAACGGATAAAGAGTTTCTGAAGTGTGAAATGCATATATTAATTTAAAACAGTATCATGGCGACAAATTACTTTTCTCCACCGTACTGTGTAATCTCACTTTTGAAATTTTGAATCATATGATTGAACAGTTCTAATGACTCATTTACCTTATCTTCATTGAAGAATATTTTATGGAGTAGGAAGAGCTCGAAATACTTAAAAAAGAGTTAATTGTAAGTGAATATGGAGGATGAGACAAATTTTCACAACTCAGCATATGCAGTTCCCCACAAGTGCAGGACAAATAGGCACCCGTACATTCTCAAACAACAAAATTTAGCCGTCTCTGTTCACAAATTTTAACACTTCTTGTTCAACTTTTGATGCGCACGCTTAATTCCTCTGCAACACAAGGTTACTATAATTATTTTTCCTACAGGCAAAAATGAATAAATAATAACCTCTTCGATAGCACAACCATCAAATTTAATGGCGTAGAGGTTTTGGGAAATATACTGCAGATTCACCTGCATCCAACAACTGGTTTTCTCTCTCACAGTTGTCGAGGAATATTCGCTTCTCATTGCATGCAATTGTGCGATGCAAAAATTGTCCTCTCAGGAGTGATAAAGAACCAACCTCAAAAAAGGGTATTTTCATGTGTGACAATCTTTCAATTATTTAAGTAAAAAAGCTAGGTGTATGAATTTCGACAAAAACAAAGACACAATAGAGCATAGGGATACGAAAAGCAATTTAGCCAAAAGGAATTAGCTTTTTGCTGGAAATTATCCAAGAGGACAGATCAAAGAATGGCAATTAAGCTGTAAAAACACCGCTCCAACCAGAAATTTCAATTGAAAGTTCAGGACAATACTGCCGGTAGGTTCGTTCCTTTCACTGAGTAGTTACAAATGTAAGCGGAAATAAAAAGGAACATACAGACAGC
>VOMN01026849.1:0-51461 GCA_014899125.1 Orchestia grillus | reverse complement strand
AGAAAGGTCTTTCTCTTAATGCAACAAATGAGTGTTCCCCAGTGTAATGTGTGCATGACAGTATGCTAATGTGTGCATGACACAATGCTAATGTGTGCATGACACTATGCTACAGTGTGCATGACATCGTTTGTATGACACTGTCTGCATGGTGCTGTTATCACTCTAAGGAAGCAGTACGGCAGTCCTCAATAAGTAACTTCTATATTTCGTCCGAAGGCCTGACACACGCAGCTGCGGCGCGAGGTGAGAGCCATACGATTTAATGCAATCAAACCATGAAGCGTGTATGGGGATCACCGATATGCAGAGCGGCTCCTGAAATAGTACGAGTCGCACCTTGTAATGTTGGTCGGGCGCTTTTCAGGTGATCTATTGTGCTACGAGGCTGCCTAATGGGACTCGCTGCCTGTGAAGCCTGGCGGACTAGAAGTAATGTTTTCAGGACAGGTCCTTCCTGCATATTTTTAAACACAAACGTTAAGTGTAAGCTGGTCTAGTAACCCACAGATACGCTAAGAATGATTTAAATGTGCTCAAACCGCACGCTCATTATGGAGCTGAATTGAATTTACATCTTTATGTTATGTTAAAAGTATGCGAGTATCTCAGAAAATTCACGGTTTTTCATAGTTTTTTATGCAGATGTTATCATCTCTACACTCAATGTTTCGTTCCAACTGCCTTCTAGAAACACCGCGTTAAATTCTTTTAAGCCTTTTCCCGGCAAGACAAATTCAGTCGTTTTTACTCAACGTATTTTTTGTTTTAGTCAAGAAAGCTTAATAAATCTTCGGTTCAGAAAAGTTTGAAACCAGTCTACTCATCCTTCCCTGGCTTTTCATGTTATAAACCGACGATTGCCGGGAGCACTTGAACATCTGCAGGCAGAAAAGCTGAGTGAAATTTACAGGCTTTCATCTGATTGAAAACATGTCGAGCAAGGGGTTCAGGAATAAAATCGCGATGGTGATTGAAAAAGTATATATGTCGGTACGAACACATAAAATTGCTAGTTTACATTTGACTCAGGCGTTAGTGTTGTATGCAACCGCGCCCGAAGCAGACGGTGGTCAATGTTTAAGATAGGAAGAAGGTAAGCAAGGGGCTGACAGAGCGTCTCCCACAGAGCCGCACTGTATAAACTCCTTAGACTTTCCTTTGAGGTGCACGGCCGGCATGAGCTGTGTCTTGCTCATATCGGTGACACCTCTGGACGGGTCGCTAGCATCACTCCTAATCCCACGCTACTATTCCTCCGATGGTGCTTCATGGAAATTATTGGAAGCTCTGAACAGACCAAAGAAATTTCTCATTCTAACTAAATTTCAACTGTTGCAACTGAGAATCAAAGTGCAGCAGCACCACTCAGTTCTACCAGCTCCCCACGAAATATATCTATGGAGAGGCACAGATTTTGGCACGCAGCACGACCTGTCGCTAGATGTTTGTAGATCGCTCGGACATCTGCTGCCAGGAGGCGCTGCCGAGATCGGGTTTTGACCGATGTTTTCTTATCTTCTTTTACCTCAGCTTGCGATTGTGGTATTTTCAGTTTAAGTTTTGTCTTTGAATGAATGTTAGCATTATCGTATTTTCAAGAACAATAAGAGTGAAGTGCCTAGGGATTATGATAATAGCAATGCCAACAGTATAAACAAGATATGTTTTACAGCTGAATTAATATTTATTGCTGATATCAGTATTGATAAAGATATGCTCATAAAAGCACGAATTTTACTGATTATCATAAATTATAAGAGTGTTCATTGTAATAATAATTTACTCATGAGAATTATAATGACAGAGAAAAAGGTTAATACATGCACGTGTTGTTGGACCGCAGCACGTCGCACAAGTAGAGACTGAGCCTCTTCTCTATTTGTAGGCGTGAAAATTCATGTGTAAGAGATCTACAAGCTGTTGCAAGTCAGCGCTCGGCAAATGTCAGTCGTGTTGATTTTATCCCGACAAAATGTCTGTGCCTGCGTGATTCCATATAAAGTTTTAATGGTTACATGTTTTTAGCGGTACACAGCCGTGACTCATAGTTCAAAGAAAAAATTTATTCGCAAATGGTGTTCATGATATAAACTTGCTTTTTCATTACTTAAAGGTAATAGTTTTCCAATTGAATTATGAACGAAATGGAACATAACTGCGTATCTTACGGAACTAATAGATTTTCGGATGACCCATTCTCAAGCGAGGGCATTAAACAAGGGTCTATTGCTCGTATCGTTGCTCGTATCGATCGAGACTTATTCCCTAGACAAGTGAGAGACACAATAATTTCTTAACGAAAAACACATCATCATAGTTAAATCCATGATGTGACATAACAATATCACTCATATTTAAATATTAAGAACAATTGAAATCTTTGGCTTAGAATTCATTATTGGTTCACTAACATAAATCCCATTTCACCTTCTATCATCCCCTCACACATCCTTCATACGACCGCAATGAGCTCTGTGCCCAGGGCACGCACTCGTGGAAGCAGTTGTGTTTACGCCGGACCCTGGGACCCTCGATCTCCCATCACCACCGCCGTCCGGGATGGGAGTGACGGACCAGGCCGTGTAGGTGGTCTGCTGTAAGTCAGACCTGCCCCCTGACAGCCGCTGACAGCTCGTGGTAGCAGATCTCCAAAGTTGCGACTCAATATTTACATAGTAAATAGCGGCCACGGCGGATGTGTTAAAGAATTAAGTAGTTCTGAGTCACATTGTGGCTACCAACTTGGTTGTTGAGCGGTTCAGCTAGAGGTAAACATTCAGCGCGAAGATTCGTATGCATGAAACTGCGGATTCCCTTCTTCGACACTTTTGAAAGGAGTCTTGTCGTTTTATTCTCGTAACATTATTTCCCGTTGAATTTTTTTCAAAGGTTTGTTGATAATAGGGACAATAAAATATTTAATTAAGTGCTTTTACAGACATTATAGTATAATTAATGGGCTTCTCACAAGCTTGGGGGAGGAGGATTCAAATTGAAAACAGTTAGGGTTCAACTTGGAAATAAATAAAGTTGTACATGTTGCAACAAAAATACAATTACATTTGGTTGTTGAAAAATACAAACACCTTTAATTCGATTTCGGAATATCCGTAAGAAAGTCGAATAGACACGAAAATAATGGTGATAATATAGTCTCAATTTTTTCCCTCGCTGGAGGGTAGCCCTGTTAAAAGCACGTTATTGAAACAAAGACTTGTTTCATAGTTTATTACAGTTGCACCTTCAGTTAATTAAAAGACATCGCTATTTTGCATTGATAATACAGACGTATACCCTCAGGAAGTTCTGTATTTTAAATTAATACGTCAATGTAACCGCACTCCACCCGACCGTCATTTTTATATTATTCACTGAAAATAGAGTTCAACTCTACATCGTTGATGAAAGCTAGCGGACGAAGACGAGCCCACCCTTCCCCCCTCAGAATTAATGGTCCCTCTGGTACCCAGCCATCAATGAAGAGCCTGTGCTCGAATTACTTATACACTTATTTCAGTATGAAAAACATTACCTGTCCAGAGATAGATTCGTTTTATCCATGAGAATTTAGGAATATTCAGGGATTTGTGAAAGGCAATAGTGTGACAGTGTCTGTTCCCACTCGCGCGAAATCGACAGCTTTTGCGGCACGAGAAGAGGTTAATGCACTTGTACTGAACGCCTCAGTGAGAGCGGCAAAAACCGGATATCCTGATTTCTTGGGACCGAACATTTCGAAAACCGGAAAGCCTGATTTCTTCCCATAGACTAAATTTGTTTATGGGGCTCGAACGCTAGCAGGAATGAAGATCTTCATTCGGATTTAACAGAGACCAAGAGATCGAAAGCCTTGTGGTTCGACGGTAGTAGCTCTGGACTCCTGCAACTTAATCCTATCAGAACTCAAGCATCGTTTTGGGGCTAAGAGACAACATCGCATGGGCCGTTAGGAAAACAATCTTACCCTGAATCTTCCGCTGCCTATTTTTGTCCGGTACCAAACAGGCTTTCTAAAGCCAAGCATTTCTACAAAATCCATCCTGACGCCAGCTTCAAAAAACCCAGCCCAGAACAAAGATCAATATTCACATCTCCAATAACGCAATACAACGGAGACCTTCCTTCAAACCAAGTACCATTCCGAAAATTTTGAACCCAGTTTCGTTCAGGAGAACCTGCATTGCACGGATACTGTCACTTACAGAACACGCAGGCTCAGAGCCAGCCAGCATCCAGTCTCTGCAGTCGGAGCACTAACACAGCTACATACCATGGCCCGGACTCTTATGTTCCGCTTGGGTAGAAGTCTCAGGGCTGTCATGTTCCCAAATGGATGGTCTTGCTCAGACGCACCGCGCAGCCTGAGAGAGAATACCGATCCACCCAGCAATTTTTATTTATCCGACGCTTCAATTAATGACTCCATCATTATTTAGAGGGTGAGACTATAGCAGTCGAATACACGGATTCAAGAGCTATTGGTAAGGTGCTGCTAAGACGTCGATAAGCACGGTTGTGAAGTCTTTCACACGAGGGAATTTAAATAATCGCCTTTGATTGGAACATTCATTGTTTAGAACCTCGAAGCTACGGGGATGAGCCATAAGATTTGAGCAAAACGATCTAGCAGATACGCGAGATCTCTTCTAAATAATTTCTTAGCTGTCTGCATGCCGCGCTTGCGCGGGGTCAGCTTCCCGTGCGTTTATTTTTTTATTTCTTCATTAAGTATTTTTCCCAAAATGAGGCTGAAAAATGGCTGTACTTATTTGCTTACAGTGTGACGCTCAAAACTGAAACGAGAAGGTAGCAGTAAAACGCTTTTCATTAGCAGTCCGTCTGGGCCAAACACATAGACAAATGACCCACGTGGGACTGAGCGAGCAACTAGAATGAAATGGCTAGAGGCTTGTCGCTAGGTCGGTTAAGCAGTTTCTTGATCATTATAACGTTGTAGGAACATCGCTTTCGGTACTATATACGGCGATACAATTGCAAGAGCTTTGCTACACAACTCAGAAGCCATTTCTTTAACACAACTATTGTGAAAAGTCTCCCTCGCTAACGCAGGGAGACAATGCCAAAGGTATACAAGATGTTCGGAACTCCACCAATTGTATTTGCATAGCTGCTCTTTTTGTGTTACGGCGACTGCTAAGCGTCGTTCTCGTTTTGTTGATGCTTGGTAAACCCAAAAATAATTTCATTAACGAGGTAGAAATACTAAATAGTACACTCATATCCTCAACACCGCACGGCATAATTTGTTACTAGCCTGTTTATTTATTTATATTTATTTTTAGCTCCATGGTAAGCGGAAAAGATACTTGAACACGCCAATTGAATTTTATCTTTGGGGAATTTGTACAAGAAGCGTTCTCTGTGCTTAGTGGGAGTTGGCCTTGTCTCAGAGATCATTATCTTATTTACTTTCATACGAGGATTGCCCGTAAGGGAGGGAAATCGAGCCGAAGTGATTCAAAAGAGCTTTGCTCTGTCAGCGTAGTTGTTGTTCTTCACTTCGGAGGAGCTCTAGGCTGCCTAGACGTAATATCTATTGAGTAAATGAATCATTTACGAGCGATGACTGCAAATGCATTCGTTTATTTCGGACGAAACATCTCGTGGCTTCATATAAAATCGATTGGGTATCTTAGGCCATAAACTTCATTTAATAAACAAAACCGCACTTCCTCACGCATGAATTAGAGGAATACCTGGCACCATTTACGGTCCTGCAAGCAATGCTATCCTAACAGAAGCAAGCCACATTTTAGCAGCGGACCTCATGGCTGCGGCACACACATCTATCCGTGCGGGCCGATCTCGCGATTTGGACACATCGGTCTGATTTATTTCTAGCTAAGGCACGATCAGACCGTTCTGTGCTACACACCGCCGACAACACAATAAGAGGCTAATTGTAGAGTCGTCACCAAGCTCCATATTGCTAATTTAAACCTCTGCATGCTTTACCACAGACAGTACTGTAATTTACCCGTTGATTCTCGGTAATGTTTCATCGTATGACTCCGATAGCAGAATACAAAGTTTACCGAAATTCTTTGCTTTAACTCTTTTATTCTGTTAAAGACTGTAAGTGCTCTGATCTTCCTATCATGAACATCAGATTATAGATGATTAAATTCATACACTTCCAGGAACAAGTCCCTCCAAGAAGACGAGCGGATGTTGACGGCCTATGATGGTGATAATGGTACTTCTTTCTATTAGTGAAATTATGATAGTATGAAATTATTTGTTAGAAAAGCAATAGCCAAATCCGCTAGATAAATATCTCGATCAGCGCATGATGTTTTACATACAAGCAGATCCCACCTAAGAAAGAGAACTACCATAAAGAATTAAAGCTTTATTTATAGGTGATGAATCAAACTGGTTCACTCCATTTCCAATCAACAACCTATCGAGCTAATTAAAACTTGCAAAAGACTGCGCTATCGAAGTCAGAGCCAAGCAAGAAAGTGTTTAGCCTGTGCTGATGAAGAACTTCGCACTCAGGATGATGACCTTACTTGGCCAGGAGCTACCAATCCTAGTCGTACCATCTGGATGTGCACATCTTGGTGCATCACGTTTTTATTCCAGTTAGAACAGCTTCGACAATGGTAATTTTCGATAACACGTACCACGAATTTTATTTGCATCCCGGCTTCAACAGAATTGTGAGACACCTTGCGAGAACCACCACCATCGATCAGAAATGGTGGAATTATTATAGGAATGCACTCGCACAACAGTGAGACACGAAAAATGCCTAATTCACAGTTGCTTTCTGGGCTAAAAAGCGAGTGATTTGATGAATTGATGACGTTTGATGAATTTTTGGACTGCTGGTGGCCTGGAGAGGAAATTGCCTAAATTATTCCGTCTCCATTAAAGTAACGACGAGGATAAAATAAAGCCCGAGTACTGGGGATTACCTCTGCAGGTATTCTTTTATTATCAACGTGTTTTGTGAGTGACGCGCTTCAGAATGAACGATCTGTTCTTTGTTTCTTTATATTTCAACGAGACTGGCGTATTCTTTTTTTAAATTTCAGTCTTCATGGAAAGTATATTTTTAAAGTAAGTTGGATGTGACTGATTTCGAAGTAAACTTTCATTAACTTTTTTCTATTTGGCCATGCGCGTTGAATGCAGGGGAAGAGAGGCAATGCACTCTTCAGTCCTGAATTTAGGGCTTGTGGTCGCGGCTGCGCTCGGTTTGTACACACGAGACCCTACATTTTCATTGTTGACGCGCGCTGTGAAAGTTTGGGCGAATACATAGAATTTGTGCAGGGTCAGGTAAAATGATCTGACGCATTTGTAGGTTTAATAAAATGCAAATGAAGTAAAAAACAAAAAAAGTTTTTTATTTTTAAAAATTACATACAATGCCATTTTGTTTCATTATGTTTTAAAAATTAAATCAGTCAAATGTGAGTTATTATTGTTCACACACTGTCGAAGGCGTTCACGAAAGTTTTCTGCAATTCGGTGGGTCATTTCGTGTGGAATGGCAGTAATATCTTGACGAATTGTATCTTTAAGTTGTTTAATAGAAACAAAACAAAGTGGCATTATATGAAAAAACAAAACAAAGTGGCATTATATGAAAAAACGGCATTATAAGTACTTTTCGAAAATCCAAACACTTTATTTTTCTTTACTTTATTTGCCTTTTATTTAACCTACAAATGTGTCAGATCATTTTGACTGACTCTATTCAATAAATATGAGATAGGTGAGGGTACACACGTAAAGTCTTCAAATCCTGTCGTGTTAAAATTTATAATCGCCTTATTTTGGGGATGTGGTTGAAAATCACGGCTGCGGTACCGGAACATCACGCTATCGTGAGTTCGGAGCGTTGGAAAGGATTTTGAGGGAGCCAACGAAAAACAGGTTTTTACCATCGAGCAGTGCTCTGATCGGAAATTAGAAAGCACTGAACGTAAACTATAGTCAACAACTAGTCGGTGAAAAGAAACTAATTCTAACAGACTAGAAACGTAGAGTGCACGCACTGGGTTGTTATGTACAATTCTGTAAGGGCGATCAACTTGATCAATAATACAAGAGCTTTAAAATTGGGTCTTCAAAAGACAATTCCACGACGACTAGCAGTCGTGCTTGTGTCGTCCACCCCATTGCCTCGCATCGCAAGCAGTCATCGAGCGTATATATGTATATATACACAAGGTACGAGGGTCCCAGTTTCAAAGTGGCTAAGCAGGCCTTGTAGACCAGCTACGAAGCAATGGAACATTAAGCTTGATATATGGTGTCATAAATTACTCACAGACCTCTCTTCACAATTCCTCGACAAGATCACTCCGTTTACCGCGAGGCTTAACGGTGACAGAGAAGCGATGTCAAGGCGCGTAGTGAGCGCTACTGGGCTGTCAGAGTACGGGCACGCGCAACTTCACGTTCCCGCTCGTGTTGCGCCATACTTTGATTAACTCCCCAATAGCTGAAGAAACGAGGCCGAACTTGCGATCTAAACATAAAGTTCATGGTGGAATATTCCTGGTGACCAATTAGGAGTACTTGAGACATAAGGCCCACAATTACCTAGGTACCATTCATTGCCGCGGCCAGCTCGGAGAGACAGGCGCCATCCACGCCCTCTTCTGCATTATGGACGCTCGCGCCATTGCCTGCTCCGACCTCACAGCCTGGAGTAATGACCACCTGTAATCTGGACTTCTCAGTTTCCCTCTACCCATGAACAGTAAAAACCTCGAGCAGAGGTGACCGCTTGGTAAGGAAAGGTTCTCATGTTATGAGCTGTTGAGCCTCAGCTGCAGCGAGCTTGAGGTGTTCCACTGAAGTATAGCACTTGATTATCTCTCCTTCGCATTAAATGTTTTTAGTGAACAGTTCAATCTGCTGCTCAATACGTAAGGACGCGTCCATTCACTACTGGGAGAAGATCAGTGTGGATGTACTTTAACACATAAATTGAAGTCTTCTGTCTAATGGCTCTTCTTCCATCACTTGAACCGGCGAAACCAACAACTGCCTTCGTCCACCCGTCTACATATGAGTGTAGGTAAGAAACAAACCAAGGCGCCGCTTAGAACGTACGCGTTCTTCCATTCAGTGCTTCATCACAGAAAACAATGCGTCACCACTTCTACGCTCACACCCAGGTAGGTACTCAAACTTCGATTATTAAATTTAAAAACATTTTCATTCCTCCACACATTTGACTTTCCTACTAAGAGAAGTTTATGCCGCCGCAAAACAAAGCCCAATGTTTTTCCCTTCTAAATTTATAATATTGCAAGATGACAGTCTCTAGTTGCGCTCGATGTGTGAACACTTTTCGAGGCTTTTAATTAAGAGAACAGAAGAAAATTAGACGAAGTTTGAAGTGAGAAAATTGAGTAAGATGCTTTAGATAGGCTAAGTTTAGCTGATGGACACGACGTGCGGGAGGCGCCTTCAGTTTCTGCCCACGCTAGAGTGGACTGACTGAATTTCAGATAATATTATCTCTTATCGACCCAGCTCCTACGGACCAGCTTCATAGTTATCCGAGAGCTGTAAGCAAAAGATGTGAAGATTGTGTGTCTCTTATTCCCGACTTTTGATCCTGAATAAAAAATTTAAACTTCATTAAACCGTTCGTATATGTGTTTACATATATGAGAGACTGCTTACTCTATTCGTAGTAGTATATAGAAAAGTCACTGGTATACAAAACTGTTTTAATTTAACTAAATTTGGATTGAAATAAAAGTGTGAACACATGGCGATCGATGCCAAACCTTAATTCTATTTTCTTTGATTATTATGATGTTTGTTGCATCTTTGTATTAGTGTGGAGTAAATGGCGTACGTCGTACCATTCAGTACATGCCTCTTTTATAGGCGAGCATGCATTCAAGTAGCGCAATTGAGAAACGTAAACATGAATTTAAGCAGCATGTGTGCATAGGACACCTCTTATACTCCCACCTCAGCAGGAGCAGCAGCCGCAGCTCACACTGTCACGAGGGATAAAAATGCAGGCGCGTAACTCAGAGGGTAGAAAGGGCGGCACTTCATCTTAATTAAAAACCTCAGGTCGGACCCACTTTTATTTCAGCCCCCTTGACGACAAGGACGCACAACCAGAACGTTCGCAGCTAATGCGCGCCACGCATGGTGGAATGATGTTTGCATTATTTAATGTAATTATGACCCTCGTTAACTCACAACGAAGTCACCACGCATCAATGGAAATGGCAGACTTGATTATATCAAAGATATTAATTTACGGTCACGAGTGTACCAATACTCGTGGCGTTATCATGCTGCACGATGGATAACGTTATGGAGGTGACATAAAGAATCAACGACATTCTGATGAAGCGCTTGCTTCTCAACGACATTCTGATCAAGCGCTCGCTTCTCAACGACATTCTGATCAAGCGCTCGATTCTTAACGACATTCTGTTCAAGCGCTCACTTCCCAAGAAACACGCACACACCTAGTTCCGTATGAATTCTACAGCATGTGAGAACTTTATTTCGCACATTGTGACTTCAAATGTTTACGTAACTTTAGCTAAACTCTCGCATGGACCGATCAAGTCAAACGAGCCATATTCTAAGCCAAGGTGGCCTTCAGATAGAGGCAGAGCTCCGATCCAAGGGGAGGAAACAGGATACGGGAGACTTTTTCCAAACTTATGAGCTGATAAAAGCGACATAGTTTGCATTGGAGTAAATGTCCTTGCGTAAAGAAGCCTGTATTCGGTGAATATGAGAATTGTCAGATAACTTAGCCGACCAACAAAGTAAAAGTATTTACGAGTGCATTGCAGGTACAGTTAAATATAAGAAGCATCTCGATTTCACAAGGACGTTTTGCTTAAAGAAATGACATTGTTTCATACTGAATATGGTAAGTACTAAGTACTAGATGGCGTACTGACACAAACGTAAAAGAGAGGAGGAAGGTGATAACAGCTGCCAAGCAAGCAGGGTTTACGTCCCACACGCTGGGAAACACGCTGATGTAATGTTCATCATGAAATTGGTGATCTGACCTGACAGTAAGCTATTCTAGCATTCAATCTTGAACATAATGCGGTAAAACCTCTGCAAGCGAGGGATTATTAATGGTTTTAACTTGCTGTTCAAAGATTAAATTTGATTTAGTGGAGAGATCATTGACAGTTTTAGCTCTTTTTTAACCGTCCAGCCAGGATATGAACGGAGAAAACGAATCGCAGACATTCTTCATTGCAATCATTTGAAGCTATTGGCAAAAGAAGTCGCTACTGAAGCTTTCGATCATTTTGATCTGACAAAAAGTTTACTCGATAATATAGCTCAATTCCACCTTGTAAGGTCAAACTCTGATCATTCAATTTTCCCATGGAGCGTTCACTCGCTCTGCAAATGGAGGATCGAGGGCTGTTCGAACCAATAATTGAGCGGACAGGTGCCATTGATGCCGTCCATTCCGCTGAGTCACTTCGCCTCTCACTCAAGTTGACTTAGAGGAGCTCTTTTCTTTCTCGAAATGTGGCCTCCCGAAGCATCACGGTCATTCACTCTGATAACGAGGCTTTCGCTATTTAGAATATTTTCGATTGAAAACTTGTATAAAATATCATTTAAGATATGACATGTGATCTCAATTAAATACATACAATATAACTACATAGTGCGTTACATATTCATAACATTTTGCACAGGGGGTTAAATAAAAACCGAAGACGAGAGAACGCTCTTACAATGTCAAGTTACGCGGTGACCCGAGCATTCATTTTGACCTTCAATTACGCAGTTCTGCTCCGCATATTTACTACGGGCAGCTGATCTACGAGTTCAGCTGTACCATGGAAATTTGCAGTTTAAAATTCTCTTAAGTTAGCAAAGATATTAGGATTAAGTCAAGTCCACATTCATCAAAGCTGGGGGCTTGCCAGTTCCTCACTGAATTTAGAAAATAGAGGAATAAATTTCGATGCAACGAAATTGGAGTTGTATCGTTGTATATGAGCTTTTCTTCTGTAGAAAATAGATAAATTCTATCGGATGCTCCAAATTCCTGCAATGTTTTATATTAAAGAAACCTACCGAAGTGAGGAATTAGGTAATAAACTTACGAGGCAAACCATCCGAAACATCAAACAACGCCAGCTTCAAATTCCGTTTTTATTGACTTAAATTTCGTTTCTATTGACTTAAATTTCGTTTTTAATGACTTAAATTTTGTTTTTATTTACTTAAATTTCATGGTTATTGACTTGGATAGATGTCGCTGCTATCTCATGCTCAGATTGTTGCTCATTTGGGTCCTTAGAGATTGCGTGATTGAGATCATCTCATTGTTTTTTCTTTGCGATTGGTCTCTTTTCATAGCGTTGCAGTCCGTTTCCTAATAAGTGATTAAGAACAATGCTCCATAAATTTCATCCTTCCAAGTATAGTATATGACGCAGAAATTTCTCTGAGATTGATAAATGATTGGGAAGACCATCATAAAAAGCGATCACTTTATATTCTACACTGCCCATTAGTATCTTTCCGACATTCAACGAAGGCAGACGATCATATTAGTGCCCTAATTTTTAGTCTTCAACGTCAGAGGAAGTGCGATGCGTCAGTGATTCATGTCCCCTAAACATTTTTTTATAATTTGAACATTTGGCCTTCCTCGATCAAGATTCATCCGTGTTTCAGAGCTAAATTTGGTGCAAATCTGAACCTGTTTTTGCCCGTGCGATCACTGTCACTGAATTAATTTACACCAATATGAGAGTTCGAGTTTTAAAACATTTGAGACTCGGTCGAAGAAATCGCATAAGCCAGATAAGCTCTGATGCAGACTGCGAACTCGTCGCGCGGCTGTGACGAAGCGCATCATCGTACACCACAGTCGCGATGATCTCTACATATTTGAAGATCTGGCCCAACATACGCGCTGGGCAAGAGATGGGCTGTACTTCACGCTTATTGTGCGTATCATTGAAGCTGCAGGCCATGAAATGCAAAGGCCCACTCTATAGTTAATGAGAGCTGCAAGGCGAGAAATTTCTTTCATGAGTCTTCAGTGGAAAAGTACAGATATCTAATTCAAGAGCTAAAAAGACATAGGAGTTACGTCATGCGGGTGTCCCGCAAAGTTGATCGAGGTTTGTTACACTGGAATTTGTCTTTAGAATTACTTCTATTTAAGAAAATCAAGGAAAAACATTTCAAGCATTTTATGCCGGGATGATACGTTAGAACCACGCCTCAGTTACCGTCCGTCAGCATGCAAAATTGACATTCGTTATTATCGTAGCGGTCGTTTCAAGGCGATAGTGACGGAACAAAAGGCTGGAACAGCTGTATTATCACGGATACATTTGATTCGTTCACCATGTTTCGTATATGCAAAAAGGTTTCATTCTCTATGATCATTACAGTGCTAATTGAAATTAACGTCACATTTTCATTACCCCTGTGTAAATTGCAAGGTGCTGCACGGGGTGCACATTAAACGCATTAAAGGCTCCGTTGAACGAAAGACCTAAGCTTTCAAGGCACGTTCGATTCAGGGTAGGCGAGGTATTTGTGCAGTCATTTCCCGCATAGAGCGCTAGATGGGTTCCAGCAAACAACCACTCAGTATTCTTATTTATTTCTGATAATATGATTTGTTTGCTTCTTATGAAACATATATTTCCGGTGCTATTTGAAGCATACTTTAGTTGATACCGCTCTATGCGGGGACGACTCTATTACGGCTCTTTGCTCGAATCGATCTAGCGCTTTACTCAGGGACCGACTGTAGAGCAGTTGTTCGCTGGAGGTTATCAAGCGCTCTATTCGGAGGACGACTGTCATTTACAGCAGACACACTCTGCAAGTCGTCAGTCAGCTGCAGGGCACATGTACACCTGACTTCCTCACCTGCGGGTGGTCGTGTACGCGCCATAGATCAGAAGGAGCAGCCGAGCATGCAGGGGTAAGTTTTACGCGGCACCTTGGCGCTGCTTGAGCAAGCAGAGCTGGCGAGTCAGCGCTTCCGTTACTCGTTCTCGAAGAACGTTCGCTTATTTATTTACTCGAAAGTTGTCTAATGTTAGACTTGCACCTTAGCACTTACGAACGAGCCGCCTGAAACTGGTGATCAAACATTAAACCAAAGTCGGTCGATGGTTTTTTATATTCCGCTTTGGCCACGTTACTTTGGTGGGCACACACCTCGTGGGCAGAAGCAAACCGCTTGGTGTGTGACGGATGAACTGAACCTTGCGGGTCGGGTTGCGTGACTTTCTGCTTAGCAATTTGGCAGCGCAAAAATGATTTCACAGAATCGAACGTCTTGTATTGGACTATAATACACAAACTGAGCAATAATGCTTCGGGAATTAATCATTTGTCGAATTACCCTAGAGTCTATTTACATAGTTATCTATCGGTGACATTTTAAACGAGTTCATCGTTTTTAGAATTCCAGCGTCCCAAAAATATCAACAGAGAAGCATCCCCAACAGCTCTGCAGTTGACAGCCGCTGAAAATGTTCATACTGTACAGTCGAATATCGCACCATACAAAGTGTACAATATAATTAAACAACTTTTTTGGCGAGACCATATCTACAGCGATTTAACGATCAAATCCAAGTGAGTGTAATTAGAATTTATCAACGTTACTCTCAGACGCTACTTAAACCAAGACAATATAAGCAATAACCTAAATGACAGATCATTACGAGCAAAGTTCCATGAAAGCATTATTGTCTTTAACAGTTTTTCTTGCTCAGAAAATTGTAATTAAATGAAAGTTTATAACATTTTTAATGTGTTCAAGACGCAGCCTAATGATAAATAAAAGAACAGGGTGGCAACTTTTATCATATTCACACAGAAAATTGTTAGGTGCCTAAAAGCTCATCTAGTATAAAATTAAACGTTTCGGGACAAATCCCTTCTTCAGTAAATCTAAAATATTGAAGAAAATTGTAAAAAATCTGTATCAAAAACAAAAACTTTACTACAAGAAACACTAAAAGGGAAATTACAAACTTGGATCAGACGTTGATAATGTGTAAGAGAGGGGCATTATTATGGTCATTTAATTCGGGCTTAGTTTTGTGAATGTAAATAAACTCTAAAATTCTCAGGTCCTGCCTATTGTTGGTTGTAAACAAGATCGTATTTCCAGTCCCGCCCGATCCATGCTGCTCACAATACAGCAAGCTAAAGACTAGCTAAATTTCTCGTCCCAATTGTAACTCCTATTGCATGCAATGACTGCTGTGTAGATAGTAGCTTTAAATTTGTGAAACGCATCCGCTCTTTTCCTAATGCGGACCGTTTTTTTATGGCGCCTCTCGATATTGTAAATTT
This sequence comes from Orchestia grillus, assembly GCA_014899125.1. Lineage (NCBI taxonomy): Eukaryota > Metazoa > Arthropoda > Malacostraca > Amphipoda > Talitridae > Orchestia > Orchestia grillus. The sequence continues at coordinate 36,104 of VOMN01026849.1, read as the reverse complement.
ATTTCCCAACATTCCGCTACAGGAGACCGTCCAAATTTGTCGTAACAATTTTAAAACTTTGCTTGAACATTCCGTTTTTAATTCGTATTTTTGTTTGGAGGCAAATATTACAAGCAAACAGATGGCGTAGCAAAGGGACAGCCCCTGAGTCCGAGACTAGTGAATATTTTATGGGTCATCACGAAGCCCAACGGACATATGCTTGTCTTCTGATTCCTTTCGTCCTGTTTTATACCAGCGCTATGTAAATGATACCTTTTATTATTGACAGATCAATCGCATGCTTTATTGTTTCTCAATTTTGTTCATTCTAAACTCCAAAGCCATGAATTTACAATGGAGGATGAAGTAAATTCACGACTGTCGTTTTTGGATGTCGGGGTTGGTAGACAGGATAGCGATTTTTTAACTTCGGTTCATTGCAAAGATACTTTTACGGACTTAGGGGTTGACTTTTCCCAGTTTTGCCCCGTTCATTCAGAGTTAAACGGTATTGAAACTCTTCTATTTTGCGCTTACAGATTTTGTCGAGTTTTTCAGATTTTCCATACTGAAGTGGAGTTTATAAAGTCGTATTTTTCCGACAACAGTTTTTCAGTTTCACGAGTTTATTCGCGGGTAATAAAAATATCAAACGAACAAATATTACCTGTTCACATTCTTCCTGTTAAGAAATTCTTTTTTATTGAAAAAATGAAACCAGAGTTTGAAAACATCTATTATTTTATATACCCGATTTTAGATTTAATATCATTCGCGTAAATAAATCTGCACTAGGTTCAATTTTTCAGTTTAAGGATCATTTTTCCTTCGGAAGGAAAAACTCTCGGGTGTATAAATTTAGTTGTGTAGGTTCTACATTTTTCATGTGTAGGTTCTACCTATAGATAACTCCGCGCCAGAGTAGCGGAACACGTTGGGAAAAGAGGTCGCACGCGTAACATTTTAAAAAGCCCATCAACGTCATCTATCCGCTCTCGTGCGTTGCAATGTAATGTACCAGTGTTGCCTCAACATTTCACAATCTTGGATTCCACCAACAACAGACAGGACCTAAGAATTCTAGGGTCTATTTGTAAACACAAAACTGAGCCCGAATTAAATGATCATAATAGTGTCCATCCCTAACACATTGTCAACGTCTGATGCAAGTATATAATTTCCCCTTTAGCTGTGCTATGTTGCGAATATTTCGTTTTTAATTCGAATATTTATCCGAATTTTCTTCAATATTGCAGATTTACTGAAGATGCGACTTGTCCCGAAACGTTCAATTTGATACTAAATGAGCTTTTAGGCACTTCATACTTTTTTGTGTCAAGGAGATAAAAGTTGTCAACTTCGTTCTTTTATTTATCAAATGGAAATAATTGCAGAATTGAGAAAGAAAATTATTGCTGGGTCTGCAGTTTTGATCATAGTTTTCCTGTGCAAGAATGTCACCTTAGACTATTATATTTTCAGATAATTTTGCTAGCTATGTTCTTACAAAAATGATAATTAATTATACAGCTGACGATAAAATAATTCGTTTCAGCTGCTCAATGTTGAAGATTGCTGAAAAAATTTCCAACTTTTATAATTGAGTGAGGCTAATTTTACGTGAGGCTTGCGTTCTCACACGCTAAACGCTCTGCGGACCCTATTGCGGAGAGGGTTCAGAAAATAAAGGCAATGGAAAAAAATTATTTAAAAAACATTTAATGGACGTGTCGAGCCTCCGCGCATTATCAATAATGGTTCTGCAAAAGACAATAAACATGTTTATGCAAGATAATTAAAAATGAAATGAAAACAGCGAATTAAAAGGTTAAAGAGAAATTTGAATTCTTGATTTACTATCCTAAGCGGGCATGCATTCTGCATGTCGCTAAGCACAGGGTTCAGTATGTGGATGTATAAGAATTCTAAAATACGGAGATGAAAAATTGTTTCCTTACTTTCGCAAATGTTGAGACACCCATAAGTCCTGGCCCACTACGTTACGAAAAGTCATTTCGTCTATAAAATTAATCTCTCAATTCGTCTTGAAAGAAACCCCTGAGATGGGCGGGGTTAAGCACCCGCCCCCACCCTCACACGCTCGGCCTTGCCCAAAATACGTGAAGAAATAAATAGCCTTGGGCAAAAAGCGCGCACCCGCAGCAGCGGTTCCAGCTGCGGCGTTCCTCAGTTGCGACACCGCGGTCTGACTGCATTGGCGCCCTCCTCTCTCGAGAGATCGAGCCGGTGCTCTCTCTTCGAGGATACCTTCTCTAATTCAAGGGAGTTGTGGCTGTGCGCAGAGGCTCCTCTGGCGATTTAACGCTGCCCCGCCCGTAAGTACTTTTCCTCCAGAAGTTCACGTTTTATGCGGTATAAGAAAAGAACTGGTTTTAGAAAACGACCCTCGCAGTTGTACTCATTTTAAAATGATCAGCGGTACGAATTGGTGGAAACTGCATACAATCTGCCACGGAAGGACATGAGAGTAATTTATTTGCAGTGTTTTCATTGAAAAATCATTGAAATGATGCGAAAGAACGAGCAGTTTCTAGCTCCACACCTGCAAAATTTACATCGATTGATAGGGACAGATTAGCACTGGCTTTGAGGTGGTTCCAAATATCACGACTGTAAAATACTTTACACATGACATTCGAATATTTCAATGTACATGTCTTCCACATCATGCCCGAACACGCGTTATGAGTTTACGAAGTCGCCTATCGGCCTCTTGTTTACTTTCTAAAGTTTTCATTGTAGCCGCTTTATAGCCGCTCTGTATCAGGGGCAGATCTGAGCAACAACTTGAAAATTGATAGTTTTTGGGTGACAACAACTTATCGTGCGATGCTTTTAATCCACAATTTCACTACATTTCTTGAAAATTTGAAGACATCATCAGGGCCAAACAAGTCGATCGACTGCTCTGACACTGAGCGATTTCCAAGGAGTAATAAATCATCTACTGCCAGTGGAGAAAAAATTGTATTGTATGGTGATGCCTAGGAACCATTGAGTTATTCGTAATTCTCATTTATAATTCATTCTTTCGGATCTCATTTTCTGCACGAATGAGCAACTTATGACGAAATTAAACATTAATGAGGAAATTTTTATATTTATCGATAAAAATCCGCATGCGTAGCAATGAAAGCATACATTCATATGCGTAGATTCGTGCACAATCAAAATTCGACACTTGAAGTATTCTGTAGTTGAAATACAGTGCTTTTGAACAATATCATGTCTTAGAACATTATGCCCTTGTCTTTCAAACTGAAATCAATCATACTGTTCATTTCATTGGCAAATTTTTACAATCTCGCACCAGCAGTTCTGTTACTCGTTCGTATTAGTCTAATAAGAAATTAATTTCGTAGGAGGTACACAAAGCTCCAAGTTACAGAAGGGTTCACTCGCATGAGTCAGGTCCCTCAGTATCGCATACAAAGCGTCTCATGACGGACTCGTACACATTCTTCGTCAACTCCTGTAACCGGACAGCAGGCCACTTGAATGACTCAACATGGTCCTTTGGGTGTTTTTAAAGTACAAAGTTAGGGCAACGTAGCTTTTCCGAAACTCCTTTTTGGAGTTACACGATTTGTGCTCATTTTTGGAAATATCGTGTAACATATTCCTTTGCCAAGGCAAGCCCTACAAGTGGAGTATCGAACCCGGGACCTCCTCACTAGAAGGCAAGCATGCTGTTGCTACGGTCCTATCCGAAAGTAGCTCACTGATTCGGAGCTCCTCGAATTTTGAGAAATGGAATGCACGTTGCCGCAGCCAGCTTAATTCCCTAATGTTAATCCCAGGAGGCTTCAAATTGCATTATCTAAGATTTGTCTACAATAAACGCGCGTTACATTTAAGGTAGCACCAGAATAAGATTGAGACGTAAGTACGAGTACGTCACCTCAGATGAGACGTGCGTCGTGCATGTTCCACATGTGCACACGAATGCTCCATCAGGCCCCCAATGGGCGGGGGTTGCTTACAACTGCGATGGATCGCACGACTCACTAAAGTGTGCGCGGATGAATGGTGCTCGCCGTAACGTTTCTGTATCATCTTTGGCTTTCAGCCTTGAGATGTGTAAGTGTATATTTTAACGTAAAAATCATATCTTGAAGTCTCACACAATGCAAACAGCATAGTGATAAACACATTTTGAAGTCTCATATAATAAAAGCAGCGTTGTAATGATCACATTTTGAAGTTTCACAATGCGAACTGCATAGAGATGGTCACATCTTGAAGCTCCACACAATGCACAGGGAACATCCCCTGCGTAAGTTATATGACGCTGGAACCTGTAGCCTGTCCTCTGCCCAGCGCCGCGAGAGGGATGTGGTCTCGGCAACAGAAGCTTTCTATAAATCGAGTCGCAGACCCGTCGTTTTTGTTCGCTGGAATTTCAGTAGCAGTTCCACGCGACCGCTCACCCGTGGCTCCTCAGCTCGGCTGGAAAGCTGCTGGCCTCTGATAGAATTTCTAAAGAATCTCACTGATAAATTTTAATGAGATCCTAGGTATATGTAGCGCAGCTTCTTTCATGATCTATATCAGCTGCTTAAAATTGCATCTCGGGTCATTGTGAAGCTTTTTGAGTGGAAATGCTTGGCATGCCAGCGACGCGGCGGTGCGAGCAATACCAGTTGCAATTAACTCATCCTCTACACTGCGCTGTTGTCCCCTTGCCAAGCAGGCGGGCAAACACTTTTGGCCAGTTCATAAAAGTGCAACGTTCACGTCCTGTTTCCGAATACAAGATCTCCAAGTGCGTAAATAGGTGTAGATCTTCGCGTGAAGCCATGCAGACATTCTAATTCCCGAACGTATCAGTTAGAGCTCACTGCGCATAAATAAGTTTCTGAAACGAAGTGATTGACAACAGAATCGCAATGTATGGAAATATTGCTCCTTAGAACATAATAGCATCTTGAGTAAGTTTAGCGTACATTGTTCTTCTAAAATTCAGCCTGGGAAAACCCTATGTTTCTTCGGATGAAATATATGTATCATGTACTTACAAAACCATTCATGTTTCGAAAACGCTTATTTTGTTTCCAACTACGTGCAAGCTAGTGCTAAAAGAGATAGCCTCGTTCTGAGTGATTTTCTTTAAACTATAACACAACACCAGCCCGCACCTAATGCTGCTACCCTTATGGACTTGTACAGACGACCTGATTTCAGTCGTAGAGAAGCTAAAGCTAGTTTGGGACAACGGAGCTTCGACTGTCGATCATTTTTTGGTCCTTGATTAAAGCGTCAGAATATTCTCTCGCTTGCGGCAGAAATTGCATCCCCTCATGCGTAATTTGGCATGGGCACAGCGATGGAAACACGTCATCTCACCACCCTGCAGGGTTGACCACACCAACACCCATGCACCCTATATTCAGTGTCGCCTTCATCAGATTACGCGGTTAGTAACTACCTCACACACACGCAAGACTCTAAGTAGTGCGAAATTCAGGGCAGTCATTCTGCAATTATAAAGATCGACAACGTCGCCATCGTCTACGTCTCATCGTGAATCAGATGAAGACGACGCTTTTCATCGTTTGTGTAGATATGGGTATGCTCATAAAAATATATCTGTTCTAGTTCTTCAGACACGACCATCAGAGCGCAGCCTAACAATCTCCTGATGTGAGAATATGCGAGTGAAGAGATGTTCTAGAGAACAATCGCACGAGGCATTCGGAGAATGTTTATCGTCAGAAGTCATTTGGTCAAGCGAGCCTTGGTCTGATGCTCTCGCAATATACGGAGTGTCTATTATGTACTAATGTTAATTTACATGGAAGCATGAAATAAACATGTGGTGAAACTAAAGACCATAAAGCCACGAAAAGAATGCGATGTTTAAAGAACGAGACCCATGCAAATAAACAGCTCCATGCTTAACCTAATAAAAAGATACTTTTATATACGTAGCATTCAGGATTAAGACGTCTTTGTAGATAGAGTTCGGATTTCGCCTAGCCTGTCAATAAAATTTGAATAAAATCCTCGAAATAATGACGCAAATATTAACTCATTTGCTGGAAAACTAAAATCCTGCTAAATTTAAAATTTATGTTCTACATTGAGAAAAACAGGCTACAAATATAAACTTGGCGAGACTTTTTGAATTTTGCAGTTTGAATACTGCTTACTTGATCTTATTTGCTATATAAAATATATATCTTCACTCCAATTACGAGTTTCAATTTCTCTTTTCATAATACTTGCGGACAGTGGGTCATAACACCTGCGTGTCGCGTATTCCCAGTGAAGACATTCTATTCCAATTGGGCGCTCTTTATGGAACACCCTGTTGTGAGAGCCCGCAACACAGCTGACGAACGTATAAGCCGCTCGGACATTGGAGGTTAATGCTCAGTCTGAGCTACTCAGAGAAAGTTCATTAGTGCTAATGAGAGCGCGTTGAAACCTGCTGTTTAAACCTCTTTTAAACAAATTCATTTTATTCGTGTCTAGTCAATATGGGGGTTATTATGGAATATTTATAGTAAAAAGTTCTTTGTCCCATTCTTTTTTGTTTTTCAGAGAACTCTTCTCTTTGTACTTTATTAGCTAATGATGAGCTAATGCTCAAAACTTCCTAGTTTTTTACGAGTGGTTTTCGTCTCCCAAATACGTTTACGATCAAAAATATTTGTGCAGTTTTCCAGGTTTTCTCTTTTTTACTGTCGAAAATTCCCGGAAAGATTGTTGTAGCACAGTAGTTACCATTAAGAGACATTTACCTTACGAATATACACTGAGACTCCGGGATTCCAAAGGCAAGTGGACGAACATGAATCATCGTTAAGATTAATGCAGCGGCCAATCAGTTAGTGGGAAGTCGCGAGTAGAACTCATAAAGAGCTCAAAACCTTAGTCTTTCAATTGTGTACCGTTAGGTCACGTAGGTTGCGTTCCTTAGTAGGCACGGTTTTAATCGTTTGCCAAAACAACCACGCATTTTGGCAGCAGCGTTTGTAGGTCCGTTGCTCAAAACTAGTGACGAGCGATTTCAGAGTTATGAAAATATTACATCGTCAAGTCGAACTTTCAGATGTAGTAATGCGTAAATCATAGAAACACTGCATAACACATTTGGGATTGATTTCTGCCGCCAGAAAATCATACACATTGGTTTTGCTTCAAGTTCTTGACAGAATATTTAACTTATGAGAGAAGAAAGAAGGAGAGCATACTACCATGTGCCGGGCAGACTTTACGACTGCATGCTTCGCAAAATAAAAAGATGTTAAAGAGAGCTTGTTCCAGAGAATTAGCTACAGTTGACAACATGCAACTGATATTCTATGACTGAGCTACTTACACAAGTAGCTTAGAATAATATTTCTGGGTTCTCCGGGAATGAATAAATCAAATAAACAGCCCCGTAAAAATTATAGGTACGCTAATAAATTAAATAAACGTGGAGCACAAATTGACCATCACAAAACTCAGTTTCCTGAACACAAACCATGCTGCAGTATCCAGTCCCCGTCCTGCCAGGTTGCCATCCTTCTAGCAAAGTCTCATGTTTGCGAAGCTATCATACGCAGCTCGGATAAAGCATCGATTTGATGGATTACCTGGCGCTGCTTGCGTCATTGATTCCCTCCCTTAAATGGAAAAGTCATAGGTTTTCTGACCGCAGTCGGTAGTTCCGAACTTAGATTGTAAAAGTCAAACGGCTGCTCTGGCTGAACTCTGGCAACCACAATAACACTGAGAGAGGGAGCGATACGGTCCCTTCGCATCGACGCTGAATTTAGAGAAATACCAAAATATTAAGCGAAATTGTCACTGTCAGTTTACCTTCACAGTTAAACGTACTTTCGTGTGTCATACGTTGCGCAATTATGTAACGAGTACCTCTGATGACACGCAGATTTTGCCCCACTCTAGCGCCAGATACTGCGGGTGCGTCACCGGCACCTGCTGACAGCGTTGATGAGACCAATTCAGGAACAGCCCACCTTCATTGACATCCACGTGACGATCACCTGGTGAAGAGCCTATGCTGGGCCTAGACTTTAATGAAAGTTACGTAAAAATGCCCGTCTGCAGCCTATGGCAGTGCTTGGCTCTTTTGTGTCGGTGCTTGTCCCAAGGCGCTGCGTCGTGCACGGAACGAGCAGTTGTGTGACGTGCTCATGTTGACGCTTGAATTTCTGCACTTCTGAGACGATCTTGAATAAATGGAATGTGTGGGAAATATTTGTGCATAATTTCTACCGGAGAGTTTGACTGAGCTTAGGTGAGAGCAAAATTATTCATAGCATAAATTTTTTTGATATCGTTATTTTAATGAGAAATTTTTCTTTGTTGCTACTAGTGGAATGAGGAACTGCCTGAGGTAATTGTGAACATAAACAAACAGTATTCTAGAGAGCAGAAACTTGCGGATTTATTTCTTCTATTTCGCGCTGTTGAACCAACTTCACGATACTGATGTTCTACGAAAGTCGCAAGCGCAGGGACAACGTATGTGCATCGAAGGTTCACTTCTACCGTGCATTGATTTAGTGAGACCTCAGAGGAATACATTGAAACAATGCTAGTTAGCTTGAGTTTAATAGCCTCCACACATTATATGTGAAAGTCTCTGCCTTATCTTGGGAATTTTAATGCAAGAAGTACTTTTTTCGAGTCTTTTTTGCGTCCCTCATATACATAATAGAGTGATACGCATCAACTAAGTCCCCAAACGTTGTGCAGTCTACTGTTAGCGTCAGATTAGAGACTCTACTGCCCACTGCATCATGAAAAGCGAGGCTATCGAGTCGTAAAGAGATCGAGTTGCGATGTCGTTGAAGACCGGCAAATATTTCAAGTCCTATTCTAACCGCCTTTTCAGCTAGGAATGCAGTTTAAACAAGGACGGGATAGTCTAATTCGGTATATTTCCGATGGTAGAATTGCAGATGGTTTTCTCTAGAGTCTCAATTCTATCGTTACTTTTGATGTTCAGCCTAAACAGAAAAGTTTTAACAATATTAATGTCGGTAAAATTACAGCTCTCGATACTTATTGTTTACACAATTTGAAGAGGTTCAATTCGGTTTGAGACATTCATGCTCGGGATCGACGAGTATTTTTAGCCTGCAAAACACGTCTCCTCCCATAGAAGTACAGCTTACTGGTGCTTGCAAGTCCTGTAGCAATACGCTACATCCACGTATTGCTATACCAGCTTTCCGGGGTGCCGAGAGGCGTATGTTTTGTATCACCTGCGTGTCCGCACTCACAACAGCCCCGGTTTCTAGGCAACTAAAATGTTCAAGATGTTTACGAGTGCGCGTTCCAATTCTGGGCGACCATTTGTGGGGGTAATCCTGAAGGTATTCTAATGAGGCGCTATTCGAATTCCCCGTGCGTTAATTGGAATATTGAGAGCAGCCTCCGCACAGTTTAGTCTGTGATCCACACCTGTTTAATAGGACGACGAGGGGGACGTTTGATTAGAAATTTAGTGCATGAGAAGCAGCTTGTTTCAAGAATGTTGGGGGCTTACATGTGTGTAAATTAGCCCATTTATTTACGCTCACAACAACCTGGTAGTGAAACTTTACTTCTAAGTTAAAGTGAATTCGTTCACCTCGCCTGATAAAAATCGGTCTTATAAATATCGGTACAAGAAATAAGACCACAGTTTTCTCTATAAATATGCCGCCCTTTAATTAATGCACTAACCAATTTGAGCACGGCCTCCATATAGTTGCACAGGCCATTATACTTCTGACCATTAATTTGCGCATGGCCGCCGTAGTTGTCCAGACTATTACGGCCAGTGTTAACATCTGGATAACTAAGCTCACAGCAAACACCCGCGTCGTATTTTTATAGCTATGAAAGCCGCCATAGTGAATGCCACGTGAAAGTCACATGAGTGGCCGTAGTTAACTGGATTCCTTGTTTTATTTTCACGGTGTTTTAAAATTCACTTTTTTAAAGCAAGTTCTCACACATTCAAAATAAAGCGAACATCCCTCTGCATTGATATGCGAATTCAGTAACATTACATAGAGAATGGAGCACAGTAGGACGCCTCATACATCGGGCGTGGCGTGCGTTTTGAAGCCAGCAACACGAGCGTCTGGCATCCTCTCAGCAAATAAAGGGTGCGGCAAAATGGTCAGGCATATTTGACGGCTTGTGACAATCAAAATCAAATCAAAAACGAACGACGGCATTCTTAACGGGACGAAAAATGCAGCGAAATTGCATCGTATACGTATTTATGAAAGGAAAATAGTTTTTTTCAAACGTTTTTTTGTTTCGCTTTTATCAAGCGAATGAATGCGTCGCTCCAGTGTGTGGACGCTGCCCTGCCTGAAGGGCTCTTCACACGATCTGGCAATGTCTGAATACAGTGACGAAAGATACCCAAATAAAATTGTAACTTTGCTCTCTATTCTGGGGTCAAGTCGGAAGTCAAGTCCCTGTACAGCCCCTCAAGGGACAGTTCAGTCCCAGATGTTTTTGTCTCAATTGGTATACAGTCCCTCAATTGATAAATTTTGACATGTTTTTGTTTACTTTAGAATCGTTATTTAGATAGGGCTTCAGGCTTGTTTTTCTGACTAAAATTAGTTCTGAACTTCGTCAAAACGCCTTCAAAAAATTTCTCATTCACAAATTTCATTGGGAGTTTCAGCATTATGAGAGAGACAGAAACACAGCACAGAGAAGACGCTTTCTCTGTACTGTGACAGCAATGTTTATCAAGGGGGCTGATGGTTATGAGCCCCAGTGAACACTTCAAGGGCACAGATCTCGAGGGAATGAAAGTCTTATCCGAAAATGGGGAATCAAGCCAACATAGATCGTTTTCTAAACCAAACCAAAGGCTGAGTGAGCAGCTTGACACCGTTAGATTAATGGAAGAGGTAGCACCTCATAAGTTTCGGGAGCCTACAGAAGTAACCTTATTTTGAAAGAAACTAACGAGGCATGAAACTGCCTTCTTCAGTGTGACACGCAGAGGCGAGAAGCAAAAAGCTTCTTCTGTACGAATACGGCAGAAGAAAGCGAGTGCTGGGTGGTGCAAAGTATGCACAGCAGCCAGCACTAAATATATTCCACAGGGAAAAGGATAAAAATGTTAATTTAGTTATTTGTCCTGTAATAGTCATAATGCCTGATTCCCTCATCAACATTCGGGAATTACTTCATTGCAAAATTACTTCCGTCCTCCCTTCATAAGCACAGTTTTTCTCACTAGGATTCCGGATCTGCTTCTTTAGCTCTTTGCAAAGATGCGGCATTGCGATAATCGTATTCTCTGATGACGCTTTTCAGAAAACCAAATGAAAAACGGCAAAAGGGGTCCTGTGAAATTAAAGGTTTCGAATGCACTAGAAGACGCCGTGTTGAGGCCGTCACTCCAGCCAGTGCACATTGGAGCTCGGGCTGGAATATCTGTGCTGCCGGGCCTCATCACTGAGGGGTGATCGGGCACAACCACTGCATGTGATTGGGAGCGGTGGAGAAGGTTCCCACCAAACCACCAACTCAAATGAATTTTAGGTTTAGTTCCTGATTTATTTGGACAGTGCCGATGAACAGCGAAACGTGACGGTTCCAAGTCGAAACAAACTTATTTATTTGACTGCCGATGTGGTATTGCCATTTTCGTAATAATACCGTTGCTGAAATTTACGAAAATTTTGAATCCTACCGTATTCATGTACAGGGAAGGTACCCCTACACATACCTGCAGCACGACTGTGAGCTTCAATCGACAAAAACGAACTTTTAATACAAGTGCGCTGTATCATTCTCAACTATTTAGATACGAAGACACTGTATGCTCAGCTTCATGATCGTAGAATCAGAGTCACTCTACCCATATATTAAAAATTTTAGAGCCTTTATTGCTCAATACTCGTGTTAAAAATCGCAGACTTATAAATAATAGCTCTACACTCTGATTCATAGAATGTTTCAAGCATTACAGAAATTAGACATTAAATTATAATCTTTAACAAAACCTCAACGAGTTTAGTGCCTAGTATATCGTGAATTTTCCGCGTGCAGGACCGTTGGGATATGAAAAAAAATTTCGACGAAGAAATTTCATTTAAAACTTGAAAATTCCATTTCAATTATTTACGTGCAATTTATAATCATTTACAGTAAAGATTAGAATATTTTGTATAATACCTACTTTGCCCTACTTTCAATTCTTCACACACTGCAAAACACGCTCCAGCTCGACTGTGGAAATTACCGGACAACGCGCTCAAAAAAGGATGCTCATAACACATTTCTGAGCGCAAGGCATCACTGGAGACAGGCACCACTGGAGACCCTTCCTCGGGGTTCAACGCCCATGCAGGCGTCAGCTCGAGAGGTCTCGCAAATCGAACCTCGCATGCGTTAATTCTTTCACTTGAGAAAGTCTCCCTAGAAAGTGGATGCAAGAAAGTGACGAGCTCCCACCGAAGTTGAAAGCTTTTATCAGTGAGTGTCCCGGCTGAATGAAGAGGGGGGAGGGGATGGGGGCACAAAGGCCGACGTGTGCGAGGCCACATTGGCCTGCCTGGTGTCCACGTACCCCACATGGCGACTCTCTCACCCACCGAGCCACAATGCTCTCTTTCATGGCGCCTTCGTTCAGGGCCTTTCTTTCTTCTCGCCTGTTTTCTGCTGCTCGTCTCTTCCTTATATGTTCGTCCTCTCCGATCCCCTTGCTCGTGTCATCTCTCACATGGTTTTGGTGCTTCGCGCATCCCCTCCTGTGCACAGAATGTCTTCGCGAGTGGCATTTTTTCCAGCCGATTTTTTTCTGTATTTCCAGACAGGCAAACACCTCCCTTGTAAAAGCCAGTGTTTTTTCAACAGGTTCCATAAATGCTTGGATGAAATACTGTTTGATTTTCATAATTGCTATTCAAGATTTATTTTTTAAAAATTCTGCTTTTTTCCATCTATCGTATAGTACAGTTTTTCGGTCGTTATTTATTTGATTATTATTTATGTATCAGCCCCGCTTTGCAAACATGTATATGAACTTGAATATGTTCCTTAGAGACACATCGTTCATGTTAAAGAACCAATTTGTCTTAGTTATTTGCCTCTTTAAGTAACCTTGGCATTACAGTATTCATTCCTTGAAATTGGCTTTCGGATTAATATCGGACATCCTTACGAATCATATTCAATACCCCACATGGCGACTCTCTAGGCGACTCTCTATATCTATGTATTTACATCTAATTAGTGTATAGCTCATTAGAGCTAGTTTTAGTACATTCATCATTATCTACAAACGTGCTTTGTATCCTCATTGCCCTTTGTTATTATTTACTTCACTAATATTTATGCCCGTTAAAAATAACGGGCTTAAATTTAAATTAGACAACGGGTCGTGAGTAGTCTAGTAAAAATATATAAATAAATACACAACGGGTATTATTATTTTAGAAGATAGATAGAAATAGCTGGTACACGCACCCCGCCAAAAATGGAGGGACTAATGATTTTTTTTTCTCAAGATGCCCTCTTATTTATGGTAAGCCTGATCTGAAATAATGTTATTTGCAGTATCACTAATACGGAATGCCTTCTCTGATAGTCTCGCTGAATACGGACTCGGGAATTTTTTCTATCTAAATCCTTACGAGCGTGACAGAAACGGACGGACTAACCGAGCAGCACTGGGACATTATTATATAGTGGGATACTAAAACCGTGATCATCTTGTTTGCTTGCTTGTTTGCTTGCTTAACTTATCTCTCAGCAATTGAATAAAGGTTTTTCCATTGTATCATGGTTACGGTTCATTGGGACTAAAGTGAATGAATTATTTTCTTTAGCTTTAAATATTTAATAGGAATGAAAGGAGAATCATTAGAGGCTCAAACGGAATTTGAAAATAGTGACACAACGGGTTACGGGCTAGTTTATTTCTGTAGCTACGTTCTTATCACAATACACTTCCTAATTACAAGCTTTTTTTGCATAGGACTATACACTCCTTGTGCGGCTAATCTACTGTGCTGATAATAATTCCTTAGTTAGCCTTCTTCTTTCTGAATTTGTTCTCCGAACAATAAATCATAATTTTTGTGTTGAAAGCCCCTTGGTAGCGAATCTCCATTTCCAATTTTTTACTGATATTCCGGTAGTTCATCTAGCACCTTCATTATTTTGTGACACTTTTCAGTCTCTAACTTTGCTGACTCTAATTCAACCCAATACTTGCAATCGGGCCGCATGCATCGATAAAAATAACTCGACCCACATCCTCGGATCTTGCCTCCAGGACTCGACACACGTGTCGCGCCAAACTTTATTTAGAATATTGTATTACGCGTTTCTTTGGTGCGGATCTTGGGCACGGCGCTGCCTGAGTCACTCAACATGGGAAATGAGAGAGAGCTGCAGGGCCCTCTCGAATATTCTAAGGTCTAAATCGATTCCCGAAGAGTGTGTCAACTGAAAACAAATCAGCAAGAGGTGTTTTGGTGCGGGCTTGTCCCATATTTCTTAGTACCTCGACACTCTTCCCCCTCGTGGCAGGCAAACAGGTGCGTTGCTAAATTTAGGGGCGGTGGCAGGCGGGGGTGATTGGTTCACCCCCTCATCTTGGGCGGCAAAGTCAGGTAGGGCGTCGTTGCTGCAGCTGCGCAGCATTCCCATAATGCGTCTGGTCTAATACAACTCAATAGAACGGACCAACGGTCTTATATTGTAATGATGAATAATATTACGATAATTAACTCAATTATTAACTCGATTTACTCAATAATTAATTCGTGCAATTAACGCGAAGATGAATCGCACGTGGAGAGCCAGGTGTAAAAATAAATCTGATGAGAAAGCAGCAAGCAACTGTAAAGACGTACCCATGTTCCTCAGTGTTCCATCTTAGCATAAATTTCGTACGGCTTCATTTAAAGCATTTGGCATTTTTACAACCGTTAATAAGCAAATACTGTGTATTTGTAAGAAAACTATTTCAAGGTTGCTTCTCATGCAAAACATCGTCATTTTAAATTGAAGCGATTGCACGAGCGATGATCCCTGCACAGCTGTGAACACATTTGGCCGCAACAATGTCGTTTAATTTTCATTAGAGAATGTAGTTACATTTTCACCATAATGTTAAGATAGCTGCCTGCTAAAGAGACCTCTGAACCTAGACCGATATGTTCAGGCGCGGACTGGGTAGACCCCACATCCCATGGCACGTTAGTCTCGTTTTGAGTTCGACACAAACGAAGGTGGCCAATTTATGAATTGATCTCGTCGAGCAGCTCCATTTCGAGCGCGCCATCAAAGGGCAGTCGCCTGTAATGGCGTCTAGTGAAGCATTTACATTCTGACGAGCTGATTGATAGACGGAGCTGGGCTCACGAGAAAGTGAGTTTCTTTTCTCTCTCAGACACTTAATCATTTTGCTTGACTTCGCTGCCAAGCGTGGACGCGAACGCCGCTTTTTTGAGTGAGCTGAATGCTTCAAACGTCCTGTTTTTTCGAAGTGAACAGCTGTTAATCATAACAACTGCGAGTATTTCTAGAAGACGGCTATTACGACCTCCTAAGCAAAAGACCTCGGGTCGTAATTCATTTAAAATAGGATTTATCCACACTCGCCTGAATGACACTGTGCGAATAAATCACAATTCAAATATCAAGCGATAATGTCAACCGTATAGCGTCATATGCATTTTTATCACCTTAATTACTGGGCTAACTGGGTTCGTAAAGTAAATACGTCTCCACTTCTGCTCTCTCCTCCCTGCGAAGTAACTCTACAGAGGCGCACCACGCCTGCAGAAAATTGCTCCATGTAAGCTTGAGTCTCTGTAGGGAACAGCATACGAGAGTAATTATTCGGTGAATTACACCCTTGTTTTTTCAGAAGTAAACTTTTATCTTAGCAGTAACGGCGAAAAACAAAACAGAATAATTAGATTTATGATAACGAGTACCAGCTCACCTCGGTCTGATGCAAATCTAGCATCCGTGACAGCAAAAAACTGTTCTGGCAAAATAAATGTTCATAGTTGGCGGTGTTTATTAATGAACTCTCTCCTGACAACTTCAATTAAAACTTCAACGTTTAAATGAGCCTTTGAAGTAGGCCACAGAACAAATTAGTAAAGCCTGTTTGGAAAAACAAAGAAAAGTGTTTGTACAAGCCAGACTGCCGAGCGAGCGCTGTCGTGTGCAGCAACGATGCACCGAAGCCCTGGTCTGTCGAGACCTGCTAACACGTCAAGGAGCTGCGGAGCACTTGCTCTACAGGACCGAAAAACTCGAGTTTCGCGGTGAATTATTTGTTGAGGCTCGGAATGTCGACACTCGGCCTTGAATTGGTCGTTGGGCTTTGTTATTTACTTCAGGTAATCATGAGTGTTACTTGCGAATTATTTAAGGAATTATCCATTCACAAACGTTTCTGCGAATATTTTTATTCGTTTCAAGAAGTACATGGTATTCTGAAATGAGCATTCTTTTGCATCTACGCAAGTTTACTTGAGAAACAGTTAAGTATGGTATTTCCCATGGAATTACCTGTGCCTGAGACATGGAAGGTCATTTTACCACCTCAGCTCACTCTGACGAGCGCTATCGGTGTCGGACTTTACTCACAACTGGGTGGAAAAGTTCTATACGGATCATTAGCATTCTAACAAAGCTCATGTCTCAAGAAATTGTCGTGGCCGCGGAAAGGGCTTGAAAATGCTTCAGTTCATTTGACCGCCAAACTGTAAAACCAGAAACATACGAGCCACTCCAATAAATTCGTGTGCTGAAACGACTATTGAAGAACTTCCTTCACTTGAGTGCCTACATGTCGAAACGGACTAAATTATGATAAGAGAAAACAATCCGAGAGTAAAGTGCGAATACGCTGGAAATGAATATAACTAAGTGAATTTTCTGAATACTTGTTCAACGAGGCCAAAACACGACTTGAAATGCCTCAGATGTGCTTCGGTGTGCTATCCAAAACTGGGCGCCTTACAATCGCTTTGAAGAATTTGATGTAAAACGCAACAATTTTGTAGGACTTGCTCTGGAACTTCACGCACGGGAAAATAACAACAGCATCACATATAGTTACATTTTGCTCCCCCCTTCCAATGCGCTTCAAGTCCGCTATCTACGAGAAAATGTTCAGAAAAGCCTGGGCAAATACGGCGAGACTGACTCATGTTGGTTGGAAACTCGGTTGTTTAGGCCTCGCCTACTTCCTCAGCTCGTTGCATGCAGTCCTTCATAAAAATCGAGACCGCTCCGTATCCGTTGGTAAATATGACGCCGATACGCGCATCTCCTCCCCAAACAAATAGGTCGGCTGCGTTCTCTTGAATGAGCTAGAAACCTTAGGAATGTTGCTTACTCGCAGCCCCAAGTTGTTTGTAGTCGCCGTAAACCGAGGCCTGACCTTCCTTGCTTATAGCAGAGTTGCCACCCGCCTCCTCCGTTTATTGAAGTCTGTATCCAGAGACACGCCACTCAGCTATGTCCCTTCACGTAACTTTCAGATTTTGAGAAAATTTCCGAGCGCGCTGCGCCACAGGCTTTTCACTAATTGTTCCGAAAGACTCCTTGGAGATATATGCACGCTGAACGTTCGTGGGAAGAATCAAGTTCTCGTCTCAACGAGGAATGAAAAATTAAAATAACTGTCTCAAGCTAAAAACTTTGTTTTCTGGCGAATTTTAGAAGAAGCTTTTGCAAGCTTTCTTACGTTCATTTTATGATGGTGTGTTTTCATACACTAAAATTGAAAAATTCTAACCTGTGAAAACAAATTTTACAAGTCGAAAGACGCAAACAAGTTGGATTCATACTCTCGCTCATTTTTTCAATTTTCTGTGAGCAACGAAACGAGATATACGTACTGTAGGTACCAGAGCGCATCTAATAGCCTTGACTTGCCTAAAATAAACGCATAACTGAATTAAAAGAATCTCCATAGCTAAATTCGGAACAGATAATTCAAGAGTAACCTTAAATAGTAACATAAACACTCAGTGTTTTTCTAAGGAGAGTTTCTTTGAGGCTGTGATCGCTCTGTGAGTAACTTGAAGCCTTTGTTTACTGCTCAAACCCCATTATTCAACCTCTGTTATCATGGCCTGAAAGTCTTTGAGTCTTAACTCTTTTATTTTCTGCAATGAGCCAAGCCATTGAAATACAGTACGGAGATAAAGAAAGAACTTCAAGTACTTAAGGCCTAAAATTCAAAGCAGTGTTCATGCTTTTCGTGCTGCTGTTCGAAATTGGTATCCTGAAAATCCTGAGTTCATCATCTGCAGCTTCTGGGATTTGTCAGATTACAATCCAAAAGACAGGGTCGCGAATTTTATTCTCAAACTTATTAGAGGTTTCTACAGTTGATATGCAAACGTTATCTTACAAGCAAGCTATCCAGGATACTTCCACATACCCATCCAGGCAACCAGGTACTTTTACTAAATTACAAGTATGAGTTGTATTTCGAAATCTTATTAGGCTTTGTTTCCTAATATCAGATGAAATCAAAGTTAAGCGGAGAGGAGGACAGCAAAATCAGTGTTAATTAAAGAGTGGAACCATGAACATGGTAAACATATTTATAGCCTGAGTCATGCATTTCTTTCATATATAGAAATTCTCTTTGACTTACCCTGTTGCAAGAGGCAAACGATGACTGTTGTGAATGAAAGTCGTGAATACAAAAACAGCAGCGGTTAGAGGACGGTACACATCATAACACATGAAACAGTGGGACAGAAAAATACTCACGCATACTGGAATTAGAATAGAAATACTCACGCATACTGGAATTACGCAGTCGGAGTGAGAAATGCGCTGCAGCCTTCGCTAGCTGGAGCCTGATATAGTGTCCACGTTTTGTCTTGCGAAGTATGGTTGCTGCTGATGGAATCTACCACTGCCACTTTGCAGGGTGGAATCTGCGAGAAAAGCGAGAAAAAAAAATCTTTTTTTGACAGTCCATTTACTTCTTATGCGGTCTCCTACGAACACATTCTAAAATTGCGATCAATTAAGGAGGAGAAAAAATTTACAGCAATTATTCCTGCAGAGCTACACGAATGTCAACCTGAAACAAAGAAAAAATTCGACAATATTCCACTCGTTGAATACCCAATGATGTACAAATTCAAGTTAAAGAACTGTCAAGAGAAACACATGGATGAAGGCTGCTTGTTAGCCTCCCAAGTATCCCACAAGGTCCGCCGAGCTGCTGCACTGCCCTCACCACCAGCCCTGTCGTGAGCTGTAGAGCGAGCGGTCATTTTGGGGTAGTTAATTAAATATGACGGATGAAGTAGTGTCCATCCATGGCTACACGCGCGGAGAGGTGTGACGGGGCACGCCTTCGTCAGCTGCAGCCCAGGCGCGCGGCACTAAAGTTAAAGTTATTGACAGTCTTGCTTTGACGCAGCCCGTAAATTACTCGTGTAAAACGTCTTACTCACACCCGCACATGTAGTGCAGGGCTGTACGATTTTAGTTAGACCATGTGCTCTAACGTTTCTGAAATTCATGATAGAGCTTGAAGGTCCGCAATGCACTGGTTTTCACGGTTCGCTCAGTTCGAGTGCACTACCATCAGCGAATTATGTAAGCAACAGACATTGAAAAACTAATTCATACAATTAATACCACGAGCGCTTCTGCGTCACAATTCAACTCTAGCCTAGAATCCAGATGCTCCAGCACTTGACGGATATCTCCAGCGATAGCTGAACCACGTCGTGTTAGAGTATATAAAGAACAGGGGTATTTGCTTCTCATAGAAGATTTTTGTGTGGAGGAGACTTCTCAGTTCTCTTTTTGGCGCATGTATTGTTGTGTTGTAATGGAAGCGTTGAGCCAACAAGCGCTTGTAGCCTTAAGCTCATCGATATATTGCTCAGCTGTCAAGAAGAATCGAACTTACTCTCGTAGGTTGACATCTCAATAAACACACCTGTCTTTCGTACGTCTCCGCAACGACGGCCGTCGCTAATGCAAACCATGTCAAACACGACTCCAATATATATCTTACATCTCCGTACTTGTATAAAAAACGTTTTCCTTTATGAAACAATAAATTAAGCTTGTCTGACCATGGGAGAAGAAATGAATCTCGCAAGTGCAACTCAACAGGCCCTGGCTGAAGGTGAAAAATAGTCTCAAAATTATTTGATTTACATGATCAAATTATTTAAATGCTCTAATCATTTCATTCACGTTTTGCAATATCGATTTCAGAATAATTTCGAGGGAAAAGCAAGAATCATCTCAAGCGAATCAGGCAAATACCGGTGCAAGCGAAGCTTCACGTGGAAGTAAACAGATTACCAAGCGTATACAAAGCTCGCATAGTAAATTCATGAGCCCTAGATCCCGCGCTAGCGGTGCCGGCGCCAGCATACGAGAGAAGACCAGGGTTGAGGGACCCCAATTTTAGCTCGGCATCTGTCTAATACATTTGACGGCGCATCGAGAGCGCGTGAGAGAAGTTTAGTGCTCGGGCAAAACTGGGGTAAATGCATCTCATGAGTCACGCTTCACTTGCCCACATCGCTTCTTCCTTTTTAGGAAAGGCTCGACAGCTCTGCATCGCCAGTGGCATGTGCCGCTTGGCCAGATGCGTGTTAGTGGTGCGTTGGATTTGAGAACAACACACATAAGATCAACACACAACGCACTCACACCGACATTTCCTTGGGTGTGAATAGGTAGGTGCTGCATGAACACAGACTAATTCATACAATTTTTAAATTTGTTTCGTAATTCAATGTTAGGAGGTAGAGCGCAACGCTGATAAATTTTTCTTTTTGGGGCATTCTTTTTTAGTGTTATTTAATGTTCATTTCGAATGACTTCAGATATAGTTAGAATTTTCATCCTCCCGAAGGAGTTTTCAACTACAAACACAGTACCGAAGTTATTCGACATTGTGACTCGAAAATTTAATCAATAACCTGTGAATAATATTTTTCAATAGTGAATTAATTATGTTCTCGAGGTGATACAAAAATTAAGTGTTGCTTTAAAAATTCATGAAAATGTTCTTATAGATAACTTCATCATTAAGACATCGGTAAATTTTGTTGTAGCCTGGTGCATACTGTTTCCTTACCATTGGAACAAATTGAAATAATTTATTACCACAAGTGCTGCATCATTTAAAGTTATTAAAAGCATGGATTTCTCAACCCATTAAAATTGACAGTTTTTTCTACACAGCTACTTGTGGGCCCGAATAATTACTAGGATTTCTAGGTCATCTATCCATCATATTTTTATACGTCCGGATACCTGAGAGAGGATCTTCTACCGCGGCAACTATAAACTAATGACGACCCACTGGATATTGCGCATTTTGTCCCCGGCCGGAGGTCATGATATAACAAGAATTGTTATTCACAGCTCGTGCGAGAGCTTTGGCTTCGGTCAGCGTACGCAACTCTGTATGGGGTTGTTCGTCTTTACAGTCATGTACCTTGCATGATTTTATTGCCTAAGCCATCTAAATAGTCAGAATATCGGCTCCTCTGTTTTGTACGGGAAATTCGTCAGCGAGTTTCGGTCTAGACTGAGCTGTTTACAAAGTATCAGATATCATATTTAACGTCAGTGTGCTATCCTGGTTGCGTATTGTGAGCCATAAGATGAAGTGAAGCTGACGTTTCAAGCTGACAACAGAATAGACTTGAGAAAGCTTTTCGTTTGGATATCGTTGTATTTTACGAATTTTCGCTCCTTAAATCGCTTGTATGTGTCTGCTTAGGATCAGTTCTCAAGTTAAGCAGCAGTTGTCAACCATGTCTATGATCATTTACCTCATGGCACCAACAAAACATCCCTCTGATCACATAGTCACCCTATGGTCTCTCATACCCCTGTGGTTACAACTTCTCGTTTCCTTGGCTCTTGGAAGAAAGTCGCGAATATTGTACATAATCCGTAGATTGAAACATTTAATGTTTATTGGTCTTCTAAAAGTATTCTACCTATCCTATTCCTATGGGATTTTTCAAGGTATTCAACTCAATGAAGAATGTCGCTTGAAAGTCCATATCGGCGGCTGACAGGCGCCAGAGAAGCACTGCAGTTCTATGGCGCTCTATGACCAGGTGACGTGGATGAGAAGAATAAAAAGAGCAAGAGACGGCGATAGACTTCATTGAGATATTGAAGCCTCCTAGATGATGATAGCTCTGTTTTTGCTGCAAGTTTGAGTCACTTCAATTAAGCAAGCAAAGTACGCTGACAACCTCAAGATAAACACCGAGAAAAAATTGCGTCGATCCTATCTACTCCAGTTGTAGGGTGCCGGCCTCGCTGGTTGACGCATCGGATCTGTACAGGTTTAGAGCAACAGCTCGCTCTTATCCGTACCAACCAAATCAATGAGTTCTGAGCTTGGCCATTTGCTGACAACGTTTGGTACACCTACAGGTGGATACGTAGACGGCAGTACTACCGGAATTGAGGGCCGCACTTCAATAAAAGGGCACGTTGCTAGTGTTTGTCAGCTAGAAATGCTGCTTGCTAATTAGCGCTAAAGAATCATTATTCGCGGCTGTTTTTCAGGGATATTTGTTTGTAAAATCCTCGCACAGTTGTTATCCTATAATTTTTGTTGTTCTCTCTAGCGTCGCTCTTGGTAATTATGTCATCATCATCAGTTCGACAAGGATGAAATAATTTTAGCTCAGACATATGTGTTAGGTTCGATAACAAGAAGATACGATTGATCCGAAGAGACTGCAAAAGCCATCACTTACTTTCATCATCATAAGCATAACACAAAACCATCGTAATTTTTCACTGAGAACAAACACATCGTGTTGCGCTAGCTTAGTGCTCTCACTCTGTAAGATCTCTCACCCAGGATGAATGCTGAATAAAATTCGAATACCTTATCACACTTTAGTTCTCCTACAACAGGTTTCAGTAAAGACACCTGTTAGCTAGCGACGGGTTCTATAATTCTCGAGTCTAAAAAAAGAAGAAGCGTGCACTGCACAAGCGAGGGCGCGGTTGCTTCGGCACTAACCGCGTATTAAGCGTTCCCATGCATGTACGCAAAAGCTCTTATGTGATCCTCATTGTTCTAATCATGAACTGTTGCCCTTTTAAGGTACATAATTAATCCCCCCTGCTAGAGAACAAGGTTATCGTCTTGCAAAGCCATGTTTCCTCCGGCTTTCGGTGCGTGTTGAGTTGCGACGTCAGGTACGTTGTGTACGTACACTAGCCTTTGCGAATTCAGATTCTAATTTGAATATATTTTGCCGGGTACAATCAGAATATTAACATTTCCTTGACTGTAGACCGTGTCATTGTTAGCTTTAGAAGGATATGAGCCACAAGTGAGATTACTTGGAACTGTGTAGCTCATTTTAGACGAACAGGTCATGTAAAATACGTCCAACATTCTACAGCTGATTTTTTATAGACTTCAAGTGCTCTCGACATGTTAGACAAGATGAGCATCATTGTATGCTGCCTGAAATGTAGACACTCATAAGAGCAGCGTTTGGCGGTGCCTTCTGAAAAATTTTCTACAAGTATCTAATGGGGACTTACGTACGAAGCTCGGGCATTATTTCTTCCAAGGCATAGTCTTCAGGAATGCCAAGTTACCTACAGTGATGCGTTATATCAAGGTGTTTTCCGTGAATCTCATATTGTTCATAATATTCATAGCAGCACTGACAGCAAGGATGTTTTGTACAGTTTCAACCTTCTTGTCAGTAATGAGAAATTAATGTGATTAAAATCGCAGAGAACTCCTAGGTCTTGACCTTATTAGGCACAAGTATCCCATCCCGCTCTCACAAAAAATGGTTGCATTGTGCAATACCAACGGATTATGGTATCTTCAGTTGAAAATTACAATACAGTTGATCAACTACACCAGCGTATATTAGACGATTTAAAGCGTGAATAAACTCATTTTTTTCCAAAATATTTGAAGTATTCAAGGGTCTTTTTATTATTCAGCTGAGCAAATTGCTATACATTCGTCTTGATGACATGGAGAAAAATCTTAAGAGCTGATAGTCAAATTCACGTCGTTGTTGGATGAGAGATGAAAGCAGCAGGTCGTCATGGGTGGGCCTGTTTTGCGCCTGTGATGGCTTCTGCCGAGACCCAAATGAGCTTCACGTGTCATCAACATCAAAGCCAAGTTGGATCCTGATGTCGCGAGTATGAAGTTGGAGACAGATGGAAAATTGTATTGTGTGGGAGAAATCTCCATCTGAGTCATTTTAATGTCTAGGCGAGTACAGTCTCAAAAAGCAGGTATTATTATTATACACTTTTACGGTGGAGCACGAGTAAACACGGTCATGTTTATGAAGGTAGAGTAAACCTTGCACGATAGAAGCAGCTTTAACCTTGCCAGAAATACATATAATAGAACATTAAAAATTCATAAGGAGACTGAGAGGAATGAAGCAAAAGATCAAAACTCATCGGCCAAGTTTCTTTCTCTAAAATGCTCGATATTGAAAAGTTATATTCTGTTGGAAAATGACATACTCCGCAGGAGTGCGATATCACCTGTGACAAGCAGTGTGCGTAAGGATCACACAGACTGCAACACAATTCTGCCTGTCGGAGAAGACATAAAAATTTAGTTATCCACGTTACCGCTCGCAGCAGACACTTCGAAAACCAGCCATACGTCGTATGCGAGCCTGAGGTGGGAATTATGATAGTAGTTATTGGTCTCGGTCTACGGTAGCACAATCAACCGTCTTATTTTACAAGAGAAGACCCAACCCAAGAGTGGTCGAGGATGAACACTAGAGTCTCCCCGTGACACCCGTGATAATAAATGGTTACAGTAAATTGTGAAGGGATGTCAGTGCAAAGACATTATTCTGCTGAGTTTGCGTTTGATCAGCTATGCAAATGTAATGCTTCCCAAATGAGTGACCTCTCATAGGATTGCTACTGAATAATAATCGATTTCAAATTATTTGAAGATATTCTACCCCTTTTTATATACCAGAGAGCGTCTATTGATAAAACTAAAACACAGCAAAAATTAAGGAAATGCCTCGCTCCAGCGGAACCTGCTGAAGAACTGCAGAGTCAGTTATATTTGCTCAATAAAACGAAGACATTCCTGCGTTCGATGCGATACGTGGATGTTTTAAAGAGATGCAGATGAAGCTCACAGACGGGATAATGGTAAACATTCGTGCTGTATACCTACTTCAGTAACTCATTTATGAAAAAAATTATATTACAAACAAAAAGAAGGACTGTTCAGCTCTCTCACTTCTGAGGTTTAGCAACTGACAAAATCCCACGAGTCGATCACAATGCGTCTAAGGACCTCGACTGCGCAAAGTTTTATTTCAACTCAGGAGTTCCGTAGATAGGCAGCTACATTTCAGGTCCCTCCTGAATACCTCGCCACGAAGCGGCTCGCTAGACACAAACAAATAATTTAACGTTGTAATACGACCCCGTCCTGGTCTGAACCGTGCCTCAAGCAGGAGTAGCGCAGGACTCAGACAAGGCAGAAGAGGCCGGGCAGTGAGAGCGCAGTGACGTGGCAGCCTCTGCAACGCTTCGGTGGGCCCTGTCCTGCTCACCTCGCCGCGTCTTGACCTCCGTTGCTCTCGTCCTCAGCCCTACAGCGGCGGCTTTCTTCTGGCGCCTCTCCCGACGAGTCATCTCGTGCGGCTCCTACAAATCTTCCTCGCCTGACAATTACCCTATCTTGTACATCCTTTAAGTTTAAATTTTGAAGCTGCTTTAGTCTTTCGATGCCTATGTGCAGGGAAATCTCGTGAGCAATTGTTTAACTGTCACTTTCCTCTCACTTTTTCTATCAATGATATATCAGTGTTTCATTTTTGATTAAATTAAATAAAAGGGTGGCGGGCACATTCACTAGCTTCCAATTATATCTGAGACGATTCATGCTATTCATCCTTAGCAACGAATACCATTTTCCTCATGCTTGCTCCCATCTCTCGTTCCTGATGTACGGAACGAGATTTTGATGTGCGGTGACATCAAAAAGGATGTCGCTAAAAAATATTCGTTAAGTGTCTCTCCTCGAAGAAAAACTGAAGTCTTTGGCACAAAACAGGAGGAAAATTGCACATTGGACATTGTGTTTTATATGCAATATTGCACAACATTAATGTTTCACTCTGTTGTGCAACTTGAGTGAAGGTTTGTATACTTTGAAACTGCTTTTTAGTTAGGTTGAAAAAAGCTCAATAATATCTGAGCCATGATTTAGTTTGCAAGACCTTTTCATTGTAAAGCTTCATACAGTCATGCTACTCTGGCCAGCTCTCTCTCTGTGGTTAATAAACTTGTAGATAAGCACCGCAGACAAAAATAATTAGTCATCTGCTGCCAATTATGGTGTAAGACCTCTATGAGCATCTCCATGAGCACAAATATTGAGGACATTTATGTGTGGCATTGAGTCAACAGATGTCCTAATGTACACCTGGTCGATTTTAAACAAATCTTACAACAACTGATCCTGTATTGCGGTCACAGTACGTGGACGATCTTCTCGACGTCTAAAGAGTTCTAGGTGATCCCACAAATTTTTTATTGAGCTTATGGGACTTTGCTGGTCAATCTAAATGCCTGACATATTCGGAATGACTGTAATACCAATTAATGACACTTCTAGCCCGATGAGCCCGGTAGTTATCATCCTGAAAGATAGGCAAAACAGCATGTCTTTCTTCTTTCAGATATTATGCAAAGGACAAAACTTGGTTATCAATCGGCCCAGTGTTGCCGTGCTGGTTCAGAATGATGAATACTGGAACTAGAGGACCTACTTCTATGTGGATGAAACAAATGTAGAAGATGACAGACTCTCCTCCTTGTATCACCCCTTGCACACAGGCTTCGTTGAAGGCCTCATGAGGTCTTCAATTAACACGATGGTGGACATCATTGCAATAGAGACAAAATTGTGAATAATCTGACCACATGACATTTTTTCACTCCCCTACAGTCCAATGTGCGTGTGCTTAAGCCCAGTTTAAACGAGTTGTCTTTCTTTGTGGGCAGTAGTTAAAATCAGCTGTTTAAGAGCCACTCTGCTCCATACATCCATTGCATGGAGTTTCCTACAAAGAGTTCGTTCAGAAACAGCAGAAGAAATGCCATCATCGATGTTTCACATTAGTTCCATTGTAGGTGTGAAGCGATTCCGGTCAACAATTCGAAACATAGGCGGCGGTCTTTATCGGTTAGAATTTTCTTCCGACTACAATTTTGTATTAAATCACCGTATTTGCCTAAGGGTTTCCATAGTTGGTAGACCCGCATAACAGTGCAGCATCCAACACGAGTGAATCCTGCTACTTCCTTTGCTGGTTGTTCCTTAGCCCGACCAAATACAACAGCCCATTTTTGCCACTTCGAGACGTCTTGTTTTCGTCCCATTGTTGTGGAGCAACTTAGACAAAAGTCTATAACTTACCATCTCTGAGTGAAAACTGGTGGCTTTTCAGTATTTGCATATAACCTGAACTTCGGTCACAACTTAAAAAACCGATTGATTAAAGTATTTAGTAAATAATTAGAGCTGGAAAGACAATGTGACTAATTTTTTGTCCAGAGAGCTTACGTAAATCTGGCATAATTGCTATGCTCCAGTAAAAATACAGAAAACATAAGACAATTTTACCCACTGATTCTGAATGCTGTTAATAATATAAATGCGGCTACTTCCACTTCGTTCCAAACGCATAGCGATGTTATGATTTTCCATTTATCATGGCAGAAACAATCGCAGGACAGAACAGTAATTAACCGAGAAAAAAATATTTAAGTCACTACAAATTAATAATAAATGAACCATAAACAAACATAATTTTTAAGTACAACGAAAAGTTACATTACGACGTTATAAGAAAACGTAAAACATGGTTATACTTCTAGACTTGCATGACTCTCCATTAAAATTATGCATTAACGTTTTTAAAACCATGCAGGTTGAATGATCGACCTTAGTCATTCCCGAGATATAGAGGCGCCTGCACCAGGGTTTATACCGACGAGAAATTCTCAGAAATTGCCTTCATACTCGCCTCTTTGGGTATTTCCGGGGCCACTTTTCCTATTCTTGTTCTGTTTGGAACTCGGCACTTCCTGATTGCAGGCCTGCTTCACAAAGCAACTTCTATTGCTTTCTATTTGAATGATTGCCTGAGGTGTTGCCCTGCAGTAGCAAAATGCGTCTTGACGTACCTTTTGCTGCGATTTTACAACAAGCGGTCGGCATACGAATACCTACTGTTGGCTATTTGATCGCCGACATTGTTTCCGTTTATGGATTCATGTTATACTGCGTGAGTCGAACTGTGAAATAATTTATGCTTTCAGGTATTCCATAGCTCAAGATGTAAATGTTTATACTCACGCACTCATCGTCAAAGACTTTTCAAATTTTAAGTTTAAAATTGTGAACCTTGCTAATCAAAGTCCATTGTTTAGCCGACAGTTAGGGAAGCACATTATTAAATATGCAGCTTCGTGAGTTATTACAGATCATTGGCTTCGCCTTTCTATATCAGCCATCAGCAGGATAAGCAAGTAGGGAAGTATCTGACGATAATTTAGCAGTGATCTCACGTAAAAAGGTCACAATACCACGCCAGCGAGATGAGTGATGCATTAACTTGTACATGTTCGAGGGCGTCAAGGAGTTAGCGGCCTGAAATTCACTTCACAATGCTCCTGCTCTTAGCTTAGACTTTTAGGAGACGAATACCCTGCTAGGAAACGGGTTTCGTAAGAATAACACTGTCATGCGTACACGAAATAAGTCTTTCGTTTATTGAACTAACGCTTGAAGATGTTGTCGAAACATGGATATAGCCGTCCTCATACATACACCCTTTGCTGCAGCCCTAAGAGGTAAGTCCTCTGCTCGCCACATTCACTGAGAGTAATAACATCTTCGCTGCCAGACATTCTTCCATCCCGCGCCATTGTGCGACGACCACTCGGCCAGGCAGTGATGGGTGCATTACGTCTAAACTTATATTTGTATACTTTTACCTGTGCTCTAAGATACTACAGAGAAGCTCCCTTGTAGCTACAGCAGGTAGTGCTCGTGCCAAGGAATGCTTTCAAGTATTTGATTTAGGCATTTGTTATGGCTTATCGCGGATGAAATGCTAACTCAAAGTTTACTTTTCCCTTCAGGTGAGGAACAAACCCCGAGTTGCGATTGTTGACAGTCTCTTCCGTACACCAGAAGTAAGTGCTAAGTAAAGGTTTTCCCAAACATGATAATGGTGGCCCAAATGTTTTCACTATGAACAAAGAATATGTGGTACTTTAGGCATCACACTTTCAACCAGTGGAGACTTGATACGGAATGTAGCAGCATCCCGCGAATTGGCGGATATCAAAAGAACGGTTTCTACACTATTTGAGAGAGGTATTGCTCCTCCAAACATCAGCCGTCGATAGGAAATTATGACAGATTGAGCAAAGTAGTGAGGTTGTCGGAGCTAACAGACAAACTAGAGTTGCATTCATCAGTTGAGAGTACAGGCTCTCTCTCACCAGAGAGCTAGTGAGAAGGCTGATAAGAAGAAGCTCTGTAGTTCATACATTTCCCGGCTCCGTTCGCGCCCTCATGCTTTAGCACCTGAGGCTTTTAGGCGCTCCTAGTTACTCTCTTATTTCAGTACAATGCCGAGAAAGTTGTCAGACGTTTGCTAAAGTGTAGAAGAAAGAAAACTTCCACTATGATAACCGAAATACATGTTTACGTAAGGTACAAATGATGCTCAACTTTCTCGGCATCTATGTTAAAAATACCAATCACAACCAATGTAGAGACGATTCGCCGGTCCACGTCATATCAGCTCACTGCAAGGTTACCACCATCAGGGCGTCCATTTAAAACTTCAAACTCCTTGGCTAAACATTTAATCCATAGAGTAAAGAAGAATCCTCGATTGGAACTTCAAAAGAATTTGGAAGCAGTTGGAACAAATGTATGCAAAAACACAATTCGAGCTGTTCGTAGGAACGAGGGATTCAGCTCTCGTACTCTAAGAAAAACACCTTTGTCGAAACAAATTTATATTAGAAATTGTCTGAATTTTGCCGAGGTACATTTAGAGAAGCCTGCAAGTTTTTGGAATTCTATACTATGGTCTAAGACGAAGATTGAGTTATTTGTGCGGAACTTTTGACCATGTATCGGATATTTATTGCATCCACTGTATTTCCATGCTGGTTTGTGAGTTTGTTGCCTTAAAACTACCCAGTTAATCTTGGAAATTTCTCGGATGTTCTTTACTTCAAGATTCCTTGGTTGGGACGATTTAGTACCGTCAAGTTACCTCCTTGGAGTTTTAGAAGAAGAAAAATTGAAATAATTTTGAAACTTGAATCTCAAAAAATGTAGATTTTGCTGACTCTTTCACATTCATATCCCGGCGTATTGCGAAATGTTGCATGATGTTTTCAGTCAGAGAATGATAAGACGCGAGAAAGATTCCACGTTTTCAGTTCTTGTTTATCTTGAGACGCCCCGTTGCATCGTCCAAGTTTAATCAATGACCGTGTAGATAAAACACAACACTGCCTGTTGTACAACAGCGTCCCTCACATCAAGCCTAGAGCCGATATCTCTCTCAGCTCGCTGCGGAAGAAGGGCTAGAACACCATTCCGAAGTGGCGCGTCGTGGAACACCAGTGCAGACAAGCTCAGCTCTCTAACGGTTCTTGGTAACGGGAATACCAAAAAGATTGCCAACGACTACGATATCAAAACGTGACACACATTTTTGAAGGCAATGATAATCCGAGTAATCGAATGGCACAGAACGGGTATGCCGAGCTTTGCCTCTCCGCCAAAGCGTCGCGCTCATAGTGATAAGAAATTTAATTTTCTCACGAGATGCCATCGAGCAGCCCACTCATCGGAGTTATGATCGCTATCCGTCTTGTGAGAAAGTGGCTGAGCAAACGGGCTCATAGGAAAAGATTTATGATTCATCCCCGGATTCAAAGAGCGACAGTGAAGTCAAGCACTTGAATCTAGTATTGTGCTTCGCTAAATTTAGTTCACGGGAAAATTAATTCACGAAAGTCTAATCTAATTATGCGATACGTTAAAAACACGTGCAGTTGCGATTCAAATATCCGTCAGTAATTATTCACTTGTCCGTTTCCGTTCACACATTCCCGCGGAGCCTACTGTAGCCCGGAACAAAATTTGGCACGGCACAGGTTTGAGCGCCAGGCCGGGACCAGAAAAGAGTGGAGTAGTCACGAACGGAGCCTGAAGTGGCGGGCAGCTCCGGCGACTGGTGACATCACCGCGGGGTGGTCACTTCTCTCGAGTGCGGCCTCTAGCTCGGTGGTCATGGCTTGATCCGAGTCACAGCTACAGACTTCAAAGTGATTTACAGAAGGATGTGTTGCCTAGGCAAGCACAGAGGGCCGAACCTTAACTAGACATGGCCACAAACTTCCCAGCAACTTAGAACTTTTGTGCTTGGTGTTCAGGCGTGTGTCTCAAGCCCCAGTTATTGACCATAAAATTATTCTGAGAAAAACTTAAGTGCTTGCTTTCTGAGTTGAAAGTGTTCTTAGATGGAGCTTTGAACTTTGAAGTGATTTCGAGATGAATTGCGTTGTTGAACTATTCATTTGTCTCAAACTGCAGGCTAAGCACTCCGAAGTAACACTTTGACTACGATTCTCCGCGTAGGTAAAATTACATGCCGACAAATATATCTGCTGTGAATTTAAAAATGAAGGATTTTGGTTTTACAAATTTGGTCACCTTATTAATTTTCTTTCTAATCAGAACTAGATTAATGAACACAAATTTGATGAAAACTTAAAAATTTGTATTTATACATGATAGTGCTTTGGTTTGATTAGGTTAGGTTAGATGATCGTGTGTACCATGTATGGCCCACTTCGGAGGCAAAGTGTCAAGGAACCAATTATGTCGTACGTCAAGTCTGTTGGTCAGAATTGATCTTTTAATATTTTTTGAGGAGTTATACATTTGTCCGACATTGATGTTGTGCCCGACAATTGTTACAAGCAGATAAATACCGAATAAAATATTGAGTAGAGAATCAATAACATATAATGGCCGTACGATTAACCGGCATGCAAAAGCAGTAATTATTAAAAGTGAAACAAACCCCTGTGTTTTTTCGTGTGAGTTGAACAGCGCGTGGATGGGCACGATTTCACATGGTGAAAAGGAGCGTGCATTGCAGTTCCAAATAATGTTTCACCTAACCAATTTTGGTGTAGAAGACACTAATTAGGCACGCCGTACGTAAACAATAATTCGAAATTTGTCTCTTTCCTTACTTTGTCAGTAAGCTTTTTGACTTTCATGAAACATGCCTGAAGATTCTCCCCTTGATACGACTTATTTAATAACGCAAATGGTACTACATTATGGAATTGCTCCGTAGGCTGTTTGGATGATCACCGGAGTAGCACATATAAGTTTGGATTAATGAAGAGACCTCTAAGAGTGTTAATTACTCACGGATATTTGTGGTGGTTCTCTACAATAAGCTTGATATTTTATATCTTATCGCTAATTGTCCCTGAGTTGGAATAAGTCTTTGTTCTCTTATCTTATCTGTAATTATAAGTCTGTATTTAACTCTTCGATCGGCTCATTTTATCGATCGGCTCGCCATTTCTCTGAAGTAATTGATAATTTTGCAGCTGCGCACGTGTATCTACGAAGTATAAGAAGAAAAGTCATTATTTTCATCCTTAAATCCCAGTTACTCATCGAATTTCCCGAGTGCCCTGCCCATAACTCTTCAATATTCCTACGACGATAAAAGCAGGTTGACTTATTTTATTAGCACACTATTTACACTAACATGTTGACCACGATTGCCAATGCGGTAGGTTTGCAGTGTTAGCGACAATTTTATTCCTTTTACTTACAGGTTCAATGTGTTGTAATGTAGAATTTGTCAATTTGAAACAGAAGTGTGATTATTTAAGAAAATGTCTTTTTAGGCGCATACCATATGGCGTTTTTGGAAAGTCATGCGCATACACAAAACGACCAACGTATTAACTTACATGTCCAGGGCGTGACAGTGGGTGCTTGGTTTTATTTAAAGTCCAAAACTGCCACGGGGAATAATGATATTTTCTATCTATTATGAGTATAAATATATTCAGAGAGAAAACGACAGTATGAGAACTTACAGAAGAATTTCTCATAAACCTAGAAACTGCACGCTTGCAAGAAAGTATTTACTTTGGTTTCACTTAAATACAATTTATTTGCTGATGCAGAAACTTTTCCAAGCATAAATTATTCAAGGCTTAGAGCGAAAGCAGATGGGAAAAGGGAAAGGAAACTTAACACGTTAACTCAGATTCTCCACACAGGTAAAATTACATGCCGACAAATATCTCTATTGTGAATTTAAAAATGAAAGATTTTGGTTTCACAAGTTTGGTTACTCTATTAATTTTCTTTCTAATCAGAACTAACTTATTCGATTGATGAACACAAATTTGAAGAAAACTCGAAAATTTATATTTATACGATAGTGCTTTAGTTACAATAGGTTAGGTTAGATGATCGTGTATACCATATGTGACCCACTTCGGAGTCAACGTGTTAAGCATGAAATGAATTGTGTTTTATTATCATCTTTCTTATTATCAGTAGAGGTATGTGTTGCCTCCATAATTAGATAAATTTAATTCGAGACCTACACTGAAATGTTATGGCGGTACTTCAGCAAAAATTGAAACTCCTGAGCATCAGTCCAGTAGCAATTAAGAATTTATATCCTGCTTATCTGGAAAGTTGTACTTCGTAAGGTTTAGCAGTCAGTGGGAGATCGCAGCTCGGGACTCATTGGAAATGACGAGCCGTGTTAATTACATATGAAAAGGGACAACGGAACCAGGTTAATTTGGTTACATCAGTCGTGTGTTTCAAGAATCTCAAAATTGTATTTCATAGATAATGTTGAAGGATTTCAGATATTTTATTATGATGTTAACAAAATCTAGTGTGCTTTAATTCATGATGTGTTTAATTATTCGTTAAATTTTCAAGAGACAAGAGAAAGAGAAATTTTGGACTAGAGTATGTTCAGCCAGACCTTAGTTGCAATTATTGCATTTATAACCCTACGATTTTTGCATTTTGAGCCCTCTAATTGTTGCATTTTGAACCTTTAAAACAGTTGCATTTTGAACCCTAATTGACAAGGTACTTAACACGTTAACTCCGAAGTGGGTCATATATGGTACACCCGATCATCTAACCTAACCTAATCTAACCAAAGCACTATCATGTATAAATACAAATTTTCGAGTTTTCTTCAAATTTGTGTTCATCAATCGAATAAGCTAGTTCTGATTAGAAAGAAAATTAATAGGGTAACCAAATTTGTGAAACCAAAATCCTTCATTTTTAAATTCACAGTAGAGATATTTGTCGGCATGTAATTTTACCTGTGTGGAGAATCGGAGTCAACGTGTTAAAGCAACTTCGATAAGTTTGAAAAGTAACAATGGTGAGAGAACCGAGGAGGTACATTCGCAGTTCCTGCTCCATCTGCACTCTAAATATTTAATATAGCATTCATTTTTGGTGATCGGCTGACCTCTGAAGCTGAATGTGATTTTAGTGTTTCGTTCAATTTTGAACACAATTTATTCAAAGGATGTTTCTTGTGCGTGGAGGTTTCTCGTGCGTGTTGCAGATGCCTACTGAAATTCTTGAATGTTCATGTATAATTCTGATATTCTGCTCATAAGTCCCTCTAATTTAATATTTCATGCTCATTTCTTGTTTCCTTCTCTGCACCAGTGTGATAGGCATCAAAGTCGTTTCCTTGAAAGTGATGCTCAATTTGTATACTAGATACTTCACCGCGAATTATACTAGATACTTCATTGCGAATTGCAAGTGTTAAATATTTGCTCATTCTGGTCATTGTTGCTCTGGTGACCAGCAAGAAAAAGACATCCCCGATGGCGTGGCTGAGCACAGAGTTTTACTTCTACAAGGCGTCGGCACCGTGCCGGGCTGTGTGGATGACCCTCAAGCATCTCAAGGTGGACGTTGACGAGAAGGAGGTGGATCTTCTCAAGGCGGAGACCAAGAGGCCTTGGTTCCTCAGAGTAAGTTACGTAGCATTACGGCACTACCTTACCTATCAAACACTGGTCTTTTCTTCCTATGTAATTCTCGTTCCGAATTCGAAATTACTAAGTGACACAGAATAATGAAGTGCGCTAAATTATGGCGATTCTGGACAGCCTTCAAGGATTCTGCTCAAACTTGTTGAGAAATTATAAAAATTGAGTTCGCAGTCAGTCAAAGCACCAACAAACTGGAGACTACATACAAGATAACCTTTCAAACTAAACGAAGCAGCTATTTTCGAAGCACTTCACTTTCCCTAGAGGTTAGCGCTGACCAGAATGCCGAAGTCGTCAATCGAGCACAGTAATACCATGAGACCGAAGCATCATACTATTTTCAAAACACGGGTCAATCCTGTAGAGAAAATTATTCAAAAAAAGACCTATCATAAGTCTGATTTTGCTCCGCGTAGACTAACGCCTTCTTCATTAGTTGGGAGCAATGTACATACTGTGTTGCAGATGCTTACTGGAATTAATACAGCTGAAATCCAATTGTAAACACTGAAAACCGTTTATTCTCATACCTGTTGCTGTTAGAGCGATTGTACAATGCATTTTATCACAGAGAAGAACTTGAGCAAGAAGCGTAAAATTTTATCCAGCTGCAAAGGTAAGTCAATGCCGTCGAAGAGTGCATTCAGTCATGTACATTTTTTCCTCTAAGTATGGTGGTGCGCGCTAGCAATTTTGTATGAATTTACATTCATAAAAGGTGAATGTACAGCGAAATTTGAATTGTCCTCTGAAATTTTCTTCCAATTCCGAAGAGGGGCTGAGAGAACGCAGGGCTGAGCCCCACACACAGGGCACGCTCACGCCACACACAGGGAGAGCCACATCATCACACCACTCATAGATCAACATCACACTCCACACAGGCCACACCAACATCACACTCCACACAGGCCACACCAACATCACACCACACA